>JAIGNY010001237.1:712500-722500 GCA_020152595.1 Chiridota heheva | reverse complement strand
CAGGGGTCTCATATGATGACCTCATATTAGGGGTCATAAGTTTTTGGAACGAGGAATCTTTTTTGGATTTTGCGTGTGTTCGTGGTGGGTGTGTGTGTGTCGGGTGGGGGAAGGGGGGGGGGAAGGGGTAACTTAAAAACTGTAACATACACATGAGCCAAAATTGGTGGACGGGTAACCCTGGCCCGGAACTTTTGTCTCCAAGATTTTGGGATACAAAGGTCAAAGGTCAAATGAAACTATTTTTTGGTGATGGTTGTATCTTTTGATGGAATTACTTGATATCTATACAAATTGCATAGGTGGGTTAGGTTTAACATTCAAACAAAAATACAAAATAATTGGAGGTCAAAAGGTCAACGGTCGTGGGTTAAAGGTAAAATATGTGTTTTTCAGACAAAATTTAGCGCTATTTTAAGCTCAAAAAGTACAAGACCTATCCCAACCCTATGGTACATGAATTTATTTCCTGTAGACTCTGGGGGTCAAAAGGTCAAAGGTCACAGAGCTTTTAACCACTTTTCACCATTTTCTCATATAGTTATGGAATGGTAAGTGTGACGTGAGTATGAATGGTGTCATACAGTAGAGTATAATTAATGTGAAAAATTTCAGATGTTATTTCAGTGATTAGGGTCAAGAATCAGAGGTTAAATAGGTGATATTAGGGCATGTAGGGGGTAATTATGTGCTAATTTGTACATTTTTGTGAAACTTTAATGGTACATGAACTTGTGTCCCGTAAACTCTGGGATCAAACGTTCAAAGGTCAAAGGTCACAGAGCTAGTGACTGTTTTTAACCATTTTCCCGTAGTTATTATTATTAGCTATATCCCACTACGCCGTATGCTTTTAGGTGATGAGATCAGCAACTCCATGGATTGCTTGCTTGTTTAGCATTGCAAAAGAAACGTTTACAAAGCTTCAAACACTGACCACTTGCACCTGCAATGGAAGTTGAAAACAAAATAACTTGTTTTACTTGTTTTGTTTGGTGGGATGGTATGACTGCATGAGAGGCTATAAGGGTGTTCCAGCTGACGTCACGAGGTCACATGACTTTGTTTACATCGCCATTTTGTCGGGGAAACCACAGTCGTCTGATGTACACTTAATTAGACGTACATACATTTGCATGTTGTTAAATAAGATTATTTTTGTAAGATGATTATGCCGGAATCTTGCTGTGCTGTTGGTTGCACTAATAGATATGTGCGGGTGAACAAAAAGACATTTTCTCGACTTCAACTGACGGTTCACTACGATCACGATTTGAAGCGAGCACTTTATATCCATTATGTAGGCTTTGTCTGACATGTCTCAGTATAACGAACAAACAGCTGGCGTTAACGTTAAAGTTACTCTTCATATTTCCGGTGAAATTATAAAACTTAAGGAAAATATGAAGTAAAATTAGAAGCGAACAAAAAATTGCTAGTGGTAAAATTCGCTGAACTGGTACTGGTAGGTTAGCATGCAGTATGTTTGTTGTACGTGTGATGTGACTGAGCTGTGTGAAACGTAACGACGCTGCTGCCCCGAAAAATGGAGTCCAGTTGAGTTAGAGTCACGTGATGAAATTCCTCTATAGCAGAGGAACTGTGGGTAAGTGTGAAACGTAACGACGCTGCTGCCCCGAAAAATGGAGTCCAGTTGAGTTAGAGTCACGTGATGAAATTCCTCTATAGCAGAGGAACTGTGGGTAAGTGAGATAGCATATATGAGTAGATGAAAGGCTTGGGGTGCCAGGAGGTAAACGGGAGGGTAGCATAACATATGGGAGGATAGGATGGAATAAGGAATGATGATTGGGCTGGCATAAGGGCGGGTGGGATGTCATAAGGAAGGGAAGGATGGCATAAGAGAGGGTGGTGACATAGGGGATGAAGGGCGGATGGCCCACGGGACAGTACATGGGGTGGCATATAGGTGGAACGTTGGGATGGCATGGTTATTTCGCGAGGCTATTCTACCCTTCCATCATTTCCCCCTTCATATGCCATCCTTCCCTCATTATATGCCTTCCTTTCTATGCTATCTTTCCCTCACGATCCACAATAACGTGTTGCTCTTATCATCATAGCATTTATACCATATTTTTGTAACAAGTTAATGTTTCTTCATAAAAACCGCACAGGATTGTATTTCTTCAATTTTATTCTCTGCATAGACAAAGATGCAAAAAGTAACACATTGCTGCACCTCTTAGGACTTTGCCTCTGAACTGAAATAAGATCTATTTTTATCAACGAAATATGTTAAACATATCAGTGAAAGTACTCCCATTAGACATGCATATGAAGCTCGCCTTCCCCACTGAAGAGACATTTATTGACATTGTCAGCATTTTCAAAGAAATTCTTCACTCATCAGAGGCCAAAAGCTAATCTCACATCTTTCCGCCTTAGGAGTACGCTAGGCTTTCTCTTCCCATTCTACTTACATTTTTTCATGATTTACAATTTCAGAACAGGTGTAGTCTTTCATAAAGGTGAGAAATCTCATTCTTAGAAGATTGTGATACTGTATCCCTCAATATTATATGCATTTAAATAGATTTCAGAACGACATAGAATACGAGTCTATCAATATTAAGACTCTCTACTACAAGAAAGGGATTTTAAAGGAGTATGCTTATTTGACTTACAAAGTGGTTCTGATTCTGCAGCGCAAGTCTGGTCTAATATTCATATCAGAGTGACAACTGTAAAACAAATAATTCGCACCAAATTTTTACGGGACTAGTCTCTCCTGCGGGAAGGGGGAGGGTAGCTGAACCCTGTTTACCTGGGGAAAAACACTTCGGAACTTTTAAACCGACTTGTTGGGGGTGACCATTTTTTACAACAAAAAGAGACTCCTCAAGTTGAGCCATTTCACTCAAAAATTATCTGTCTTGCGCATTAAATGCGTATTTAAACACTCCGCCAAACAGCTCAACGTTACTCTTTAATCACAAATTGCACGAGTGTGTTGAAAAGTGATCTCACAATGTAGTCTGATAGTGTGATGTCATGAAGGCAAAATCCAAGACAATTTGTGTGTATTTCTTTGATAATAAATTGCCTCTTACTTAAATTACTGAAAGCATTTTTTGATATTTATTTAGGTGGGGTTTAGCATATACTTTATAAAAACGTGTCTTGCTCATCTGCTCATGAACCCTAAACTCTTAGTAAAAAAATCATAAAATACATAAGAATTTTCTTGGATCTGCCTTTATGACATCACATTTTATATTCTGGGGTTACTTTTCAACACACTCACGCAATTTTTGAAATGCAATAACTCCCAAACAAAAAGATCATTTTGACACTAAATTGTTTCTTTAATAGTCCTCTATCATATACATGAAAAATCAAGGGAATTTTCCAAGAAGGTGAGCCTGAGAAGCCAACTTTTGATGAAGCATTTTTCTATCAAAACTTGAAGAAAAAATATTCTAGAATTTTGCATTGAACTGCACCACAAAATGAGAAGCAATGATTATAATGGTTGAAGCAATAATTAACTGAAGGGCTTTGGAAGCCTTGCTTATAAGATCTTTTCAAATTTGAATCGGCAATATCCGGATAACTAATTCAAATAATTCACGTGTCCATAATGGACCAATCGTTTACTGGAAGAATCTTATCGACCAATAAATTACTGGAGGAATCTTGGCCGTCTGCACAAATCACGCACGGTATGGGACCAAGCGTATGAAAAAATGTTTTCAAGCGCACGTATCATACTTATGTTATACATGAAGGAAATACGCGCGCGTATTGCTGCTTACAATTTTTTTGTTCAAACCTGCACCTGATTGGTTGGGAAATAAAGGAAAAGTTCCTCCAGCATTTGATTTGTTAAAGTACTCTGACGTTTTACGTTCGTCTAAACTTGGTTTGATAAAAAAGGTCTATAACGTAAACGAAATTTCCTTTATTTTGCATTCAAGTCTCTGCAAGTGTTCTTGTAGAAATGAAGTTCTCACAATGAACAGATAAATGCAATTTCTTAATAGCAAAGCATAGCATAGCAAGGTTTTACGTCCCAAAAGTATCCAGACATTATATCAAGACAGCCACGGCCTTTGATAACCAGTTGTGAACTCACTGATTGCAGACCCACTGGGAATAGAACCTGGGACGTGCAGGTGAGAGGACAAAGCAATAACCACTACACCACGGAGGTCTGTTGTATCCTCTGCTTATTGCAATAAAAGTCATTTATCTTTGAATACTACTTTAACAGTTTAAAGAGAGAATCAGTATCGTAAATTGTGATGTACATAGCTTTCATGTCACATCCGATTGTTGGTCGTTGCTGTAGGCAGTGTGTGTGTGTATGAACAGTGTGCTAGCCACTTCCGCTGCGGTTATTGATCGCTTGTCAGTATTTTTGTTTGACCAATCAGAAACGTTGACTTTATTGTATAAAACTGTCTATGTTAACACGATATCCAATTGAGGGAATTTGACAGCTTTGTGTGTATAACGTAGAAGAAACTTTATTTTGCATTCTCTGCAAATGTTCACGTGGAAATGAAATTCACAGTGAATGAAATTTTGAATTTATATCCTCTACTTCTTAAAATGAAAGTCATTCATCTTTGAATACTACTTTAAGCATTTTACTATCAATGTTGTGGATCCCTTTTGCCCTTTGACTCTGTGACTTTGTTTCACTTTGCTATATGACAACCTTAGGTTTTCAATTTATTGGATGAATCCTGTGTGTTTTGATTGTGTATTTTCAATTAGTATAACCCATTTACTGTGCATGCATTTTTTACACAATTAAGCCTACGGTATATATTTTTGTCTCTTAATGTGTCTTTTATCGATTTTTCTTTAAATTTATGGAGTTGTAGAAGTCCAGTAGGGACTAAGAATGACCAGTGATTTCCCGAGACCTCGCCAATCTCAACAGCTCAAACGGTCAAAGGGTCATGACTTTCTGCCTGTTAAAGGCTTTATTACATTCTTCCTTCAATTTGTCTCCTGATATCATGTATTCTTACAAAATTCTTTGACGTTTTCATTCTGCAAACAAGATTTAGAAATCTTTCATCAAAGGTTTTTCGTCCTAAAATTCTTCTTGAAGAGGCTCAAACATTTATTTGATCGGTCATGTCGGTGATCCAACGTGTATGTGATGCGACACGCATGCAACTGTGCAATGTGTCTCACTAAACAGTTGAAGCTAATTAACCATTAGCATTTATCATGTTGTATTACTTAGGCCTACTGTGTCTCTTCTTTCTTTTCTTTCGAACAAATAGAAAGATTTAAACCAAAATGTCAAAAGCGAACTGAGCGGAAGAACTGTTGAAATTATATAATTATTTAGTGTTATTCGTCATTGTGAATTTTAATAATGGCACGACTATGTTAAATATAGAGCATTAAGCATCATTTGAACATCAGCAAATACATTGTGAGGAGGGGGCTACATCCCTCATGTCTGTGCAACTGACTATATGTGGAACCTCTCTTCCGCGAAAGCAAAGCATTTCCCAGCACAATAAGAATAATCACGGTATCACATGATCATAACAGAATTGTGAAAATAAAAATAATTCATTTCTGATTTATTTGCGTTTCAATATTTGTCATTTTTGTTATAAACGTTGCGACTTCGGTAATTAAAAGATTAGTTCAGGAGTCAACCAAGTCTATGATATATGAAATAGAACTTTAAAAGCAACAAAATCATAGTGAAGGAAACATTCAAAAATATTATGCAGTTAAGGAGATATCGAAGTTTAAAGTTTGATATCCTTTGTGTAGAAACGACTAAATAAGATTAATCATGATATTCATAGCCTCAAATTCCTCAAGGTCTTTATGTAATCTAACATATTTCGTCGTGCAATTTTGTGGCTAAACAACCATGGGATATGTCAACAAAGTAGTAAAACTAAATCTTGGAAAGATAGGCCTAATTATGATATAGCACCTGAAGAGAATTCGAGAAAAAATAATTTAGATAATGAACAGATTAAACAAACTTTCGTTAAAATACATTAACAATTGTTAAGAATGTGAGGATGAAGACGCCAACTTTCCATATTATACTAAGTACACCAGTCATTTATACACATCTAAGACAGAGCCTTAAACTTGAATATAATTCTCCCGAACGGAATAGAATTTTTGAACGCTTTCTTCACCATTTTATTTATTTTGAAGTCATTTTTCACATAAGATGGACATGCTTTACCAGTGCATTAATACTTGACGTTACCTGACTGCTTTGGTTGCAACTGAGCCTGGCCTTGAATATGGATTTGTTGGATCGTGGTCAACATGTGGATCATGGTCAACATGGATCATGGTCATTATGTGGATCATGGTCAAGTTGGATCATGGTCAACATGGATAATGGTCACCATGTGGATCATGGTCACCATGTGGATCATGGTCACCATGTGGATCATGGTCAACATGGATCATTGTCAACATGTGGATCATGGTCAACATGGATAATGGTAAACATGTGGATCATGGTCAACATGAGAAGCATGGTTAACATGGATCGTGGTCAACATGTGGATCATGGTCAACATGTGGATCATGGTCAACATGTGGATCATGGTCAACATGTGGATCGTAGTCATCATGCGGATCATGGTCAACATATGGATCATGCTCAACATGGATCATGGTCAACATGTGGATCCTGGTCAATATGTGGATCATGGTCACCGTGTGGATCATGGTCAACATGTGGATCATGGTCACCGTGTGGATCATGGTCATCATATGGATCATGGTCACCGTGTGGATCATGGTCAACATGTGGATCATGGTCAACATGTGGATCGTGGTCAACATGTGGATCATGGTCAACATGTGGATCATGGTCAACATGTGGATCATGGTCAACATGTGGATCATGCTCAACATGTGGATCATGCTCAACATGGATCATGGTCAATATGTGGATCATGGTCAACATGTGGATCATGGTCAACATGGATCATGGTCAACATGTGGATCATGGTTAACATGAACGTGGTCAATGATTTTACTGAGTTAATTTGAGACATGCTTGTGTTGTCATTTGAAACAATTTAGTCTTTTCATTTTCTGTATTTTATTTTTAATTTGTCCTAGAAATATTCCCGTATAGTGGTATGTAAGGCACGCTCAATGAAAAGGTTTATTGGTTGATATAGACTTCATATTAAGAAACTGAAACATGTGTTATATAATACTTTGGAAGAAATCTTTATACGTTTAAAGGCGTAACTTTAACACCATATACACATTCTCAAATATTTTAGTTCCGCCACTGTCGCTTATTCTAAATGTTCAAAAAGCATCAAAATATCAATATCCCATTACATCCCCATGTAGTACAAAACATGGCGTATGAAATAGAGGTAATGGCTTGTAAACTCTCGGAAACCATCAATTAAACAATATACGAGGATCATAGAACTTCACTCTATGTCAAAAACTAAAATCTTGCACAGATTTATGCTTCCAACTGTCCACATACACTCCATAACAACACACTTACTATCAATCAAAAATGCTTAAGTTATTTTTTAATCTTCCGTAGATAAACTAGTAAACACGACTGATGTCTTGTCAAAAGTCAAGAAACAAGTGTTTTCAATTCCCAGATGTCCCACACCGCCTTTTAATGTTGGCCGTAGATGCATCAAAATTGGAATGAAGAACACAAAATCTCATAAGTGAAAGCACAATCTCAAGAATTGTCAACTTGGGACATATCTGACCGTAAAGAGCGGGTTAGTGGAAATGCTAAAACAAATGATGTAGAATATATCTTACTTGTTAGATTTAGATGTACTAAAGGTTCATTTCCAGCACTTGCAAAATTATTACATATTTTCATGCAGAAGACGCTGACTGTTCACAGCTGAAAAATAAGAATAGTAAATGAAATTGTATGCGCTGAGGCTGTGATCTCAATAATCAACAGTACAAAACGATATGGGATCTATGCGCAGTCTCTGTTATTCAACAGTACAAAAGGATAGGAAATTCTATGCGCTGAGATTGTGCTCTCAATGATTAACAGTACAACAAGTTGGGAGATTATTTGCGCTGAGGCTGTGATTCCAATAATCAACAGTACAGAAGAAAAGGAGATTCTATGCACTGAGGCTGTGTTCCCAATAATCAACAGTACAGAAGAAAAGGAGATTCTATGCACTGAGGCTGTGTTCCCAATAATCAACAGTACAAAAGAAAAGGAGATTCTATGCACTGAGGCTGTGTTCCCAATAATCAACAGTACAGAAGAAAAGGAGATTCTATGCACTGAGGCTGTGTTCCCAATAATCAACAGTACAGAAGGAAGGGAGATTCTATGCACTGAGGCGTGTTCCCAATAATCAACAGTACAGAAGAATGGGGGATTATATGCATTGAGGCTGTGTTCCCAATAATCAACACTACAGAAGGATGGGTGATTCTATGCAGAGTCTGTGTTCTAATAATCAACACTACAGACGGATGGGGAATTTTATACGCAGAGTATGTGTTCCCAATAATCAACAGTACAGAAGAAAGGGAGATTCTATGCACTGAGGCTGTGTTCCTAATAATCAACAGTACAGAAGGATGGGGGATTCTATACGCAGAGTATGTGTTCGTAATTATCAACAATACAGAAGAAAAGGAGATTCTATGCATTAAGGCTGTGTTCCCAATAATCTTGAACAGTACAGAAGAATGGGGATTCTATGCGCAGAGTCTGTGATCCCAATATTCAACAGTACAAAAGGATGGGGGATTCTATGCGCAGAGTTTGTGTTCCCAATAATCAACAGTACAGAAGAAAAGGAGATTCTATGCACTGAGGCTGTGTTCCCAATAATCAACAGTACAAAAGAAAAGGAGATTCTATGCACTGAGGCTGTGTTCCCAATAATCAACAGTACAGAAGAAAAGGAGATTCTATGCACTGAGGCTGTGTTCCCAATAATCAACAGTACAGAAGGAAGGGAGATTCTATGCACTGAGGCGTGTTCCCAATAATCAACAGTACAGAAGAATGGGGGATTATATGCATTGAGGCTGTGTTCCCAATAATCAACACTACAGAAGGATGGGTGATTCTATGCGCAGAGTCTGTGTTCCTAATAATCAACACTACAGACGGATGGGGAATTTTATACGCAGAGTATGTGTTCCCAATAATCAACAGTACAGAAGAAAGGGAGATTCTATGCACTGAGGCTGTGTTCCTAATAATCAACAGTACAGAAGGATGGGGGATTCTATACGCAGAGTATGTGTTCGTAATTATCAACAATACAGAAGAAAAGGAGATTCTATGCATTAAGGCTGTGTTCCCAATAATCTTGAACAGTACAGAAGAATGGGGATTCTATGCGCAGAGTCTGTGATCCCAATATTCAACAGTACAAAAGGATGGGGGATTCTATGCGCAGAGTCTGTGTTCCCAATAATCAACAGTACAGAATAAAAGGATATTATATGCATTGAGGCTGTGTTCTCAATAATCCACAGTACAGAAGGATGGGGGATTCTATGCGCAGAGTCTGTGTTCCCAATAATCCACAGTACAGAAGGATGGGGGATTCTATGCGCAGAGTCTGTGTTCCCAATAATCAACAGTACAGAAGAAAATGAAATTATATGCATTGAGGCTGTGTTTGGATTAATCAACAGTACAAAAGGATGGGTGATTCTATGCGCAGAGTTTGTGTTCCCAATAATCAACAGTACAGAAGAAAAGGAGATTGTATGCATTGAGGCTGTGTTTTAAATAATCAACAGTACAGAAGGATGGGGGATTCTATACGCAGAGTATGTGTTCCTAATAATCAACAATACAGAAGAAAAGGAGATTCTATGCATTAAGGCTGTGTTCCCAATAATCTTGAACAGTACAGAAGAATGGGGATTCTATGCGCAGAGTTTGTGTTCCCAATATTCAACAGTACAGAAGGATGGGGGATTCTATGCGCAGAGTCTGTGTTCCCAATAATCAACAATACAGAATAAAAGG
>JAIGNY010001237.1:685000-707500 GCA_020152595.1 Chiridota heheva | reverse complement strand
ATTTCTAGTTTTTGTGAAATTTTGAAGGCAATTTTCTTCGATTTTAGGGAAATGTTCTTCGATTTTCGGAAAATTTTCTTCATTTCCGGCTATTTTCAGGAAATTTGAGGGACACTTTTATTCAATTCTCGAAACATTTTTTCAATTTTCAGAAAATTTTTCTTCATTTTCGGGAAAGTTTATTTGATTTTCGGGACATTTTCTTTTTCATTTTCAGGAATTTGTTTTGATTTTCGGGACATTTTCTTCAATTTTCAGGAAATTTTCTTCATTTAAGAGGAAATTTTTACAATTTGTATGTAATATAATAAAATATGTTTAACAAAAATTTGCATACTTTTATTTTACCTAAACTTCCTGGCTCACTTTTCCTCTTTCCTCATTGTTCGTACGCCCTCTGCATACAGCCCTTTTTCTATGATTACCGTGTGCCCCCTGAATTTATTATTCATTATCTTAATTCAATAGGGATATTTCCCTACTGGTCAAAAAACTCACCACTGTGGGAAGGGGGAAGGAGAATCAATAGGAATGGGAGAAGAGGGGGGGCATTTTCCTCGCCCCCAATTAGTAAGTTAAAAAAGGGCGATGCTAGCGCTACCAACAGATGAGGCTGAAGGTGGTTCGGAAAATGAAGCCATTGGCGTGCCCGATAGGTTGCAAATGAAAGTGAATGACTGGTCAGTACGTTATAGTATTTACTTTTTCTCTAAGAATACCCCCATTTCTGTGTTCCTTGCCATAAGTTTTACGAATCCAGTCGGCCTTGTGTAGTCCGCGCTGCAATTCGTAACTCATACGATATCAGCCTTAAGCGAAATGCTCGCTACACTTACCACGCTACACAATAAGTATACACCAAGTCTGGCCTTGTATTGTTTACGAATCAGATCCAGATTCTCCAATTTTTGTCTGATGTAAATCTGTATAGACTTATTCCACTCCCTGGAATATTGCCACACCCTCCTACAACACATTTCGCATGCATGCATAAATACAAAAATATAAATGTCATAAAATCATTACATTTGACAATTTGACGAACTTTTCTTAGTCTATATGAGTATGCCACTTGCTGATATCGTATTGTTCACGTTGTATCTAAGCCAGTCACGGTAAACAAAAAAGAGACCACATCCCCGCAATGACGTTACAGCCATTTGTGGCTAAAACAGTGTTTTCTCACTTCCGGAATTTCACTTGATATTGTAATCGGATTATTTCGAGAGGATGGAAACGATTTTCCTAGGGAAAGATATATTTTTGTCAAACAATTTCTCAAAATACTCATTTTCCAAGAAGCAACTTGGTCTGTGTCATGACCTCTTTAAGCTTAAAAACGACAGCTGTGGAGCGACTGAGTATAAAGACAACTTTAAGGTCCCCGGACTCACCTTTTGGGACCGATTAAAGGTGGGTCAGACCCTTATCCTCACACTTTCTCACACTACCTTACCTGACGCTATGCACCTAATGTGCATTAACACTAAACTACATTCAAGTTTGTTCACTGCATGGCTGCTAAAGCTTAAGACGTCACTGCTTTCAAGCATCTGCAGAACACGGGTGTCCATGATATTATTAAAATTGTAATTATTAAATTATGTTTATATAGCACTTATTCTAAAAGAAAGCTCTAAGTGCTTTACAAGAGCATGAAAAAATGGAAAGTTAATTACTTATCAATACATAAAAGAAACAAAATAAAAAAGATTCGACACCTGAAACCCCCATAATAGGTTAAACCTAAAATATCAGCAGTATACGAATAAAATAAATAATTAAGTTTTAAACGTTCAGTTCAGATACATGAATAAGATAAAACAGTTAATAAAAAAGCAAAAAAAGCTACCAATCTTAAACATAAAACACTAAGAGAAATAAAAAAGTTATCAAACAATTAAAATGCATTAAAAGGTGAAACCTGGAGTGAAAAAAAGATAATGATAATATTCAAAAACTTAAAATAAGTCACTGCAATAACTGTTTAAATAACTGTTTAAAATAAAAACGTTTTCAAATCACGTTTAAAAGAACTAAGTGATGGAGCATTTCTTATACATAAAGGGAGGGTATTCTATTCCTTGGGGGCAAAAAGTTCAAAGGAGCGACATCATTGCAATCAATGGTTCTTGAGATAGCCTAATTAATTTCAAGCTAGTGCAAACATCCACAACGCCTGTGTAGGCCTATGTACCGAGGACTCTAGAGAGAAACATGTCGACTGGTCGAGGACTTGCATACATCATGCATGTATGGAAGCGTCATCTACTACTGTTGGCTTACTCCATCCGTCCATAAAGGCAATTGTATTGGGTTCTTTCTGTACTTAACTTTGGCCAAATACATGTTTTGCCATGTTAACACCGAATCAGAAATTTTCGCATAGCCGAAGACCTTCGCAAATAACGTCAGAAACTGACCAAAGACTGAAATGAGACTGAAAATGAAATGACAACGTATTTGATTAAACTGAAGATTTCACGTAGTTTATTGAGAGGACCCTTAGATAATTTATCGGTCTGGATAGTTAGTTCTCCTTGATCATTGTGTTGTCAGGTTCAAGATCTCACACTCACTACATAACTACACTCATCTCAGGTAACAATATCACTACATTTTGAGTTATTATTATAGCGTTCACTTCTACAAAACAAATATACAATCAGCGGTACCTTACATACACTATATATTTCCTTATAAACAACTGAACTTAATTGAAAAAAATACTGAAAACATGTAAAATATAGTTTTTAGTTTCTTCTTTTTAAATGTTAAAATTACTAGAGGTTTTAATGTCAGTTAGTAGCTTGTTCCATTTCCTAGGCCCTCCCACAGAAAAAAACGCGATCCCCAAAAGTGTTCCTTTGTGTTGATATTACCAGTTCAGGAGCAACCCAAAAAACTGGGTACTTTGAAATACCCCAAAAATTGGGTACTTTTATGTATTACGTCATCGCATGAGCCTACACATTTGACTAGCCCACACTAAACATATGGGCTTTCTCATGTTCCGCTCCAGATTGTCCAAAATTTCAATGGATATCCTGAAATTTTGGAGACAGATAGTAAATAGATATTATACACTTTTTGCCGCTGATTTTTGAAATTCACTGTCGCAATTTTGAGAAAATGAACAAAACAGACTGCTTATAATCTGTTTAATTAATTTTCTCAAAAAGGCAATCGTGAATTAAAAAAAAAACTGCGGCAAAAAGTTTTGAATATCTATTTACTATCAGTTTCCAAAGTTTCAGGACATCCAATAAAATTTTGGACAATCCGGAGCGGAAAATGAGAAACCTTATATGTTTAGTGTGGGCTAGTCAAATGTGTAGGCTCATGCGATGACGTAACACATAAAAGTACCCACTTTTTTGGGTATTTTAAAGTACCCAGTTTTTTGGGTTGCTCCCGAACTGATTACGTAATATGTAGTATTAGAACCCAAGCATACTTAGTTTTCTTTTCATTAAAGTAAGTTACTAAATAATTAGGAGCTAAGCCATTTACGCATTTCTAGGACATACATAATAATCTTAAAAGTATTCTTGCATTGATTGGTAGCCAATGCAATTCTTTCAAACATTCTGTTGTACTATCATATTTACTTATATTCATATAGGATAAGTTTGGCAGCAAAATTTTAAACCCGTTGTAATTTCATTATGGCCGATTTGGGGGTGGGGGGCGTATAATAAAGTACTACAAGAGTCCAGTTGAGAGATGACCAAACAAAGTGCCAACTGTTCAAGGGGCTTTGTATCTAAATGGCTACGTAATACCCTTAAACAGTTCAACGATAAAAATGGTCTGATTGTGCGTACATCGCACTTCTGCATTTATCACTTATATGTTCATGGAATAATAATTCTGTATCCAGCGATACACCCAAATGCTTAATACAATTGCTTTCGTGTACGTGTACATCATTGATATTAATGCCCTCGGTAACACATTTCTTAATTTGAGATTTACTGGCAAGAATTTAATATTTTCAGTTTTACTATTGTTCAATCTAAGTCTATTTTCATTCATCCAATTTGAGATTGTTTTTGCAGTCTTTAAGAGCCTTAATATATTTTCTTTTATCCTCGTGGCTATTTCCTTTGAAAGAGTCGTAGTATGTATGGTTGTCAGCTTATACCATACAAATAAATCGTTACATTTTCAGATAATTCTTTTATTTTATTTTTGTGCTAATATTATGATAAGAAATGTCGCGTTTATCATTACATTTTGCATTGGAAATGTTACAGCAGTTTACGTTAATTGTATCTTTTTTTTTGTATATTGTGGGTGTAGTTTATCAGATGGAGTGAGAGAGAGGGGGGGGGCTAAAAATGTTAGACAATTTTGTAAAACTTACACTGTTCAGAGGTTAATTTTAATTGGAGGAAAACCAAAAGCTCTGGTATTTGTGAGAATATTTCCTGACATTTTACCGTTTTCTTTTTGGAAGGTTGTACGACCTCGTTGACCCTGTTTCATATAACATAAGAGACCACGGTTGTTTTCTTACTATAAGCTGCGTCACGGAGAAGTAACGGTCCCAATTATGAAAGAGACATAGGTTGGAAAATATCGAATGATAGACTAAGTGCTAACAGTCCGGTAGCATGCCTATTAATGGGAACATATTAATGGGAACATTTTGCTACATGGAAGACGCCATTTTGTAATATTTCCCATAATCCTTTACTATCCAAACGTTAACAGCCTCATCCAATGTTACATTTTATTAATTTAAAATACGTCTGGGAAAATTATCTTTGCTAAGGGAAACCTAAAACTTATGAAAATACCCTACAACTTTTCCACACCCAATTGATATGTTCACCACGCCCTTTTCGAAATGTTAGATAAAACAGACAATAGAGCTAGGTTTTTAGGCGCGAAAAGGCCATTCTGAAAATTCAAAAGTTTATCAACACAATGATTTTTAATATTTCAAGTACATAAATTAGAAACTCTGACATTTTATCGCAACATCTAAACAATATGGCTGCATGACTTCAATATTCTGGTGTGTTATCATTGTTCCGTTTTAAAGGCATGCTGCCGGACTGGCCAACAACTCAAACTGGTTATTTACTGCGGAAATAAGCAGATACTGTATTTTGTCATTCTCATCTACGTTTTGGGGCATCGGAACAGCAAAACAAACCTCGATATCTGGTTTGGTTTTGCAACATGCAATTCTAAGGACCTTTTCAAACCAAGCTTAGCCGAACGTGATTTCTTCAGTAATTCGACCAATCAAATGCTGGGGGAACTTTTCTTTCGTTTCCCAACCAATCAGGTGCAGGTTTGAGCAAAAAAATGTAAGCAACAATACGCGCGCGTATTTTCTTCATGTATAACGAAGTATGATACGTGCGCTTGGAAACATTTGTTCATACGCTTGGTCCCATACCGTGCGTGAATTGTGCAGACAGCCAAGATTCCTCCAGTATTTTATTGGTCGATAAGATTCCTCCAGTATATGCTTGGTCCACTATGGACACGTGAATCTCGGCCATGTGACATTATTTAAATTAGTTATCTGGAAATTACTGATTCAGATTTGAAAAGGTCTATAGCAATCAGTGACATCCTCTTGTCGAAACTGATGTGGTAGCAATGTTCTCTCTGTGTAGGATATTATGATGCTTCTTAAAGAGGCGATATCGTCATATGTGCACAATATTTAGAATTCCTTTCAAATTTTTTGATTGGTTGAAATGTTGCTGCGCGATTTGTCTCGTATTGCAAGGTATATAGTTATTTAAAACGCCATGAAGATTACCACACGAGATAGCCCAGATGCTTGAGGCGATCGCAAGGAACGTTTTTTTTTTTAAATCATGCCATGAGTTCAAGCCCTGGTAGAATCGTTTATTTTGACTTTTTGCTTTCATCTTCTTCTTCTTTTTTTCTCAGTAATTTTCATTTGGTGACTATCATTGTAGTATTATAATACCAAAATTTCACTTTCACTTTCTGACAAAAAAGCATTGAAAAAAACAAATAAGTTTCTCGTCACAGTAACGTAATGCGCTGTGTATGTAATTCTGCACACACAATGTACATGCTAGTGTCTGGCTGTACTGTGTGGTACAAACAGATAGAGGATCGGATCTTGCCTCCACAACCGGAAGTGACGTCAAAATAAAGTATCCCCCATTTTTACCTTATTTTACTGAGACGAGTCTCCCTCTTTAAAAACATTTTCTGCCCAACCAGCCAACTAGATTCGCAAAACCGATGCGTGGGCATTCGAACAAGTCAAGCAATGTGGGCATTCAACTTGCCATTTTAGCATCATCACAGGGGGAGACCTTTCCATTAAAGGAGACATGAAGTTTGGCTTTTTCTTTATTTGATAAACTTTTGTTCACACGCCCTCTGAAAAATAATGTCATACACCCTGCAGGACAGATAAGAATACTAATTTGTTTATTTATATCTATTTTAAATGTTCTAACTTCTAAGAAATTATTTTTCCTTTGTATAGGCCAATAAATTTGTATTTGTATATGATATTATAATTTAAGCCCTTAGAATTTCATGTTAAAGCATTTTGGAAAAAAATGCCAAAGAGAATTCTAAAGAAATACATTATGTGTGTTAGTACATAGAGCAAAGTATGTCATAAGTGGCATGATTTCAACACAGAAGTAAACAAAATGGCCGCATCCATGCGTCGAACTCAAACATGAATAACTTGAGATATGAATCAGATTTTGACGTGCTATTTTGGTAGTTGGTTTAGATGAAAATCCTCAATCATATAAAATAAGTAAATATACTTTGTCTCACATAGGGATCAGTCACAAAGTATTCGTTATTGTCAGCGATTCTAGAACCAAAAGAGTTTGTACCAATTTTTGTCCTGCCATTAAGAACCACTATGATTAATGCTGCCGGGTACCATTTATTTAGGATCCGAGTAAAAAAGGATAGATAAGAATTCAAGTGTACAAATCTCGAAACCAAAGGAGAGATTTTGATTAACGAATCAAACCATTTCATCCCCATACATCACAACCCCAAAATATGTGATTTACACTTAAAGAATTTGAGAGATAAGATCAGAAACTCTGAGGTAAAATTAGAAAGAAAATCAAACAAAATTGTTCATAAAATACAACATCACCTGGCAGGGTTTACATTATGTCAACTGGTTATAACATAATGTCAAACGTTATAACTGTTAGGCTATTTGCACTTCATTAATACTGCCTTTGTCCAATTGTAAAGGTGCGAAAATTCTTCTCTTGCATATGTGAATACTTTTAAAAAAAGTTTGAAATAGGCTTGAATAGCAAGAACTAGATCATTAAAGTACGTGTCTACAGTTCTTTAGATATGAATTTAGAGCACGGATAATATTAAGTTTTATGCTCAGTTTCCGAGATTGATGAAGGACAAATGAAATTAAATCGTTGTGATCGACAAGAAGACATTATCGATCACAACCTCTTCAAATCGTCAAACTTACTTTGTTAATTCCTCACATGAATGGTGATCGTGCATGAATGGCTTAATTCCTGTTAACTTGTAAAGTGACACACATGAAAAAATTAGATTACAAGATTAATAAATCAACAACAGTCTGACAGTTGTTCTAGTTTACAGCAAATGTCTTTTGTTGAGGTAGGTCTTACAAATCAATCACAATAGCAATTTTTAAAGCAAATCGACGGTAGATAACGTGCGACATGAAATTACACTTTTGTGCAATATTAAAAGTATATGCACAGATCCAAACGATTTCTGTTAAATCAACACTTAAAAAGAGCAATACATTTTCAATATACATTTTATCAAGTTATTTTTTTAAGTTATGCTTTTTAAGATCTCAGTTCAATATAAAATATTATACAAAGTTAAGCTTAAATATGCTTCCTCGTTTCAGCAAGTGGAAGTGGAAACGTTTTCCCTAAAAACAGAAAAAGGAAAAAGATAAGACAGGTCTTTATTAAGTCCATGGATGTGGCTTTTAGTTTTAATCATATAATTAAAACTAAGAGCCACATCCATGGACTTAATAAAGATCTGTCTTATCTTCCACTTGTTTCACTTCTACTTCGTCTCATTAGTCCTTCTCTTGTTTTCGTGCCGTAGCGCATTTTGGCGCCGGCGTTTTTTTTCTTTGCGTGCTTTTCCCCTTTTGCGCCTACTATTTTACGCGTACGATTTTTGGCGCTTTTTGAAATGTGCTAACGTGCAAGCTATCACCGCTGTTATCTTTAGGCGTCATTTCGCTTCATACCACTGAAGAAGGAAACAGGAGTTTTCGAAATATTTGGTTTTTAAAATAATCTGTTGGCTAGAGACATTGTAATTTTTTCTTATTTTGTTTTATACATATATATATATATAAATATATATATATATATATATATATATATATATATATATATATATATATATATATATATATATATATATATATATATATATATATATATATATATATATGTGTGTATATATATATATATATATATATATATATATATATATATATATATATATATATATATATATATATATATATATATATATATATATATATATATATATATATATATATATATATATATACATATATATATATATATATATATATATATATATATATATATATATATATATATATATATATATGTATATATATATATATATATATATATATATATATATATTTATATATATATATATATATATATATATATATATATATATATATATATATATATATATATATATATATATATATATATATATATATATATATATATATATATATATATATATATATATATATATATATATATATATATATATATATATATATATATATATATATATATATTTATATATATATATATATAAAAAACAAAATAGGAAAAATGACAATGTCTCTAGCCAACAGATTATTTTAAAAACCAAATATTTCTAAAACTCCTGTTTCCTTCTTCAGTGGTATGAAGTTAAATGACGCTAGAAGATAACAGCGATGATAGCTTGCACGTTAGCACATTTCAAAGAGCGACAAAAATCGTACGCGTAAAATAGTAGGCGCAAAAGGGAAAAGCGCGCAGAAAAAAAAAAAAAAACAAAAACCGGCGCCAAAATGCGCTGAGGTATCGGATCAAGACTAAGACCGCACGCATTCCCCTCGTAGTTTCGCACAGTACACAGATACAGCCTCTCTTGAAGTGTATAAATCGTCATGGGGGATATTTAAACACGTCCCAGAGGTTGGAGGAATTTTCTCTGCACCACCGGTTGTGGCACTAAAGCAGCCGCCGAGTCTTAGGAATTTGTTGGTACGTTCCAACATATCGCGCAGGATGCCTGGGCGAGGCAATAAACCCTGCAGGAAGCCGCGTTGTCAAATCTGCATGTACATAGTCACGGATGAGACGGTATCTCTCCCGAGGAATAACGTGATCAAACCGGGAACTTTTTCCTGTGATTCTTCTAACGTGGTTTACTGCGTGATGTGTTCGAAATGTCCGGAAATTTCTTACATTGGTGAGACTGGAACCTCTTTCCGATTGAGGTTCAATAACCACAAGCAGTCTATTCGCGATTTCGATGGTGACAATGAGGGTTATCCCGTTGCAGGGCATTTTAATTTGCCTAGACATAAGTTGGAACATTTGAAGGTGGTTCTCATCAGGGGGAACTTTAGAAGCACGGAAGACAGAAAGTTGTTTGAATTGCAATTTATGATTAAAACTAAGAGCCACATCCATGGACTTAATAAAGACCTGTCTTATCTTTCTGCTTTTTCTGTTTTTAGGGGAAATGTTTTTACTTCCACTTCGTCTTATTAGTCCTTCTCTTGTTTTTGTGCCTCAGCGCATTTTGGCGCCGTTTTGTTTTGTTTTTTTGTGTGTGTTTTTTTCTGCGCGCTTTTCCCCTTTTGCGCCTACTATTTTACGCGTACGATTTTTGGCGCTAACGTGCAAGCTATCATCGCTGTTATCTTCTAGCGTCATTTAACTTCATACCACTGAAGAAGGAAACAGGAGTTTTCGAAATATTTGGTTTTTAAAATAATCTGTTGGCTAGAGACATTGTCATTTTTTCCTATTTTGTTTTGTTTGTAATGGCCAATGCATGGAACTTATCTTTTATATATATATATATATATATATATATATATATATATATATATATATATATATATATATATATATATATATATATATATATATATATATATATATATATATATATATATATATATATATATATATATATATATATATATATATATATATATATATATATATATATATATATATATATATATATATATATATATATATATATATATATATATATATATATATATATATATATATATATATATATATATATATATACATATTCATTTCACATACCAAAATGATTCGTATGATTCGTATTTATAAATAGGAAGAATTTACCATCAAAACAGAAGCAAATGATTCTAAGCATTTCCCTATGTTAGCATTTCCCTAAATACGGACAGCAAGATGCACGCTACCGTATAAGAGACTTAGTAAGGTTTTGTTGAAGGCTTATGCAAGAGTAGTGAGAACGACTTGCTGTGCATTTTTATGTGTAAAAAGCTACACGCCGCTTTTTTGTAGCCACTGTAACAGGAAATTTTGCCCTCCCACCCCCCTCCCCCAGGAGAAAATTTCCCCCGTACAAAATATCCTAGGACAATCTCCTAGGAGATCATGTCCCCCAAGATTTATAATGATAATTTGAGAAGCTGAATATTTTCAACAGTTTATTTTTACCGTCCATCGTGAGTGCCAAACTGTCTAAGAGATGAATGCTATACGTTTTAGCTTTTGGAAACACATTTGACTCATGAATGAAAATTGTTGTATATATAGTTTTGCGAAATTTGATTTTAAATTCACTTATTGAGTTTCATTATAGTGGGTTAGTCCCATAGCAGAAGTTTGGACTATTTCGTCGGGAAAAAACTTGGTATTGGGATAACGGGCAGGATAACAAATGTGGTTATACCTTTATGTTTTGGTTTCTTTGCAAAACGACAACGATGGTCAAATTGTAGCTTACCCGAGAGATTTATGTCAGTGGGGAAAATGGTGAAGGAGTCTAACAGGGTGTAGTAGGTAGATATATGGTGGAGAGGGTTTGGGTAAAACAACTTATGTATAGTTGATCAGCAGGTACATCTAGCTTTGGAATGAAATGATTTTTTTTTTTTATGGGGGGGGGGGGGTTCTTGCGGAAGAGTTGGGCAATGAAAATGAGGGGATTGGGAAAGCTCTGGAGTAGGGCTAAACTGTGAAGATGATTTCACAGTTATGGGCCTGTGTTAATCAATTGCAGATGGGTGGCTCGAGTATTTACGGAGGTGGGAATGAGTGAGGCGGGTGGCGTACTCCGGAGCGGGGTATGTATACAGACATGGTCTTTACGGGAGAGGTTGTGGGGATAACAGGAATGGAAGGCTAGATGTACGCCAGCTGGATTTTGCAGAGTTTGTTATTCATTTGGGTGTCCCAATTTGATTGTCAACTGTGACGAATATTTGAAAACATGTGAAAACAATAAGCGGTTTAATATCGACAAGTGTTTTGGGAAATGAGGTAGCGGGAGGTTGAGGGCTGGTTTAAGCAGCCAAATTTGATCTGCTTTGATTTGTCATATTATTTCTGTGCTACCTGTAAGATGGCTTTGGCTTCGGCTGAAGGTGGTACGGAGCTATTTATTGCATTGTTGAAACTTGTCACGTCAAGGGTCCGTTTTTGTACCAAAAAGCGGATTCAATAGTTCCCCATAAAGCTTTGTTTGAGAGCGCTAGAGCAAGGAGGAACAGTGATGCTGTTCAAGAAAGCAGAACAGTCCCTGCTTGAGTGGACACCTATCAATGAGATGCTGAACTATGTCGGAATTTTTACCAAAAACGTCAAACTTTCAGTTATACAGGCTTATGCACCAACCAATGATGCTAGTGATGAGGAGAAAGACAACTTCTACGATCAAGTGCAAACTTTAATTGATGGAGTACCGAATCAAGATGTAGTCCTACTGACATTGATGGGGGACCTCAACGCCAAAGTAGGTTATAACAATGAAGGCTATGACAATACTATTGGTGGGCATGGAACCTGTGAGGGGAATGCTAATAGTGAGGAGCTTCTGGATTTCTGCGGTAACAATAATATGGTAATAACTGGTACAGTTTTTCCACGTAAGTAAATACACACGCAAACCTGGACTTCCCCTGGAGGGAGGACACTGAATCTAATGGACCATGTGATGGTAAAAAAACGACGCAGAACACTTGTACTGGCCACCCAAGCCATAACAGGTGCTGACATTGCTAGTGACCATCATTTGGTGCGCACAAAGTTCAGACTGAAGCTAAAGAGAAAATACAAAGCAAAAGTTAAAAGGATGAATTACGATACTATCATGCTACAATAACCAGCAATTAGAGCCCAGTTTTCTGTCAAGATAAGAAAAAGGTATGATGTCCTAAAAGATTATAATAATGAGACAAGTGATAATGTAGTAGAGAGTAAGTGGCAAAACATCGAAAAATCAAACAAAAAGACAGCAAAAGAGGTTTTAAGATACAAGAAATGGGGCCAAAAAGCATTGATCAGTAAAGAATCCTGAAAGTTAGTTGGGGAGAGAAAAAGGCTGAAAAGTAATATTGAACAGGACAAGTCAGATAGAAGTAAATGCAACTTAAGAATTAGAGCGGTGCTGTGGCTCTGTAGTTAAATCATGCTCGTATTCGAGAGGTACCGAGATCGATTCCCGTCGTTAGCGCTGCATTGTGTCCTTGAGCAAGAAACTTTACTCTACTTGCTTCAGTCCACTCAGCTGTAAAATGTCCAGGGGTACTCATGTACTCTCATCCGCTTGCGACATGGAAACCGGGGATAAGCACCAGTCCAATGAGCCTAATGGCTCAGATGGATTCAGCTAGCTTAAGTTAAGAGCTAACTACTGCGAAAAAGATAAAGTCAAGAGAAACATAAAGCAGGACAAAAGAAAGTGGATAAATGACATGGCTACTTCTGCTGAAAAGGCAGCGGGTAGTTGTAGAATGAAAGAGCTTCACGACATTACCAAGACATTATGCAACGAAAGAGGCAGAACTTGAAATGTATTAAGAGACAAATCTGGAGGACTATTGACTGATGAGACGGCTAAGAGAGAGAATGAGAGAGAGAGAGAGAGATGAAGAGAGCATTTTGATTTTGAAGGTGTTTTAAACAGACCAATACCTATTAATCCGGTAACAGATATTACTTGTGATCCTGTAATAGAAGAATTCAATACTAGCCATAGTACTAGAATCGAAATAAAGGATGCAATGAAGAAGTTAAAGAGCATGACAACAGAACTGCTGAAAGCGGATACCCATATGATGGACGAATGACTAGAGGATTTATTCAGAGCAATATGGGACACAGAAATAATACCAAAATCTTGGAAACAGGGGCTGATTGTGAAAGTCCCAAAGAAGGTTGATATTACCAACTGTGACAATTGGAGAGGTATCACCTTAACATCAGTGCCTAGCAAAGTGTTTGGGAGAGTTTTGATCGATAGAATCAGAAACGCAGTTGACATCAAACTGAGAGTTGAACAAGCGGGGTTTAGGAGATGAAGGCAACACAACTGAACTATAATATCCATACTTCGCAACATATTAGAGCAGGTCGTCAAATGGCAGTCAACTCTCTATATTACCTTTGTTGACTTCAAAAAACGTTTGACTCAGTACACAGGGAGAGCCTATGGGAAATAATGGCAGCTTATGGTATCCCACAGAAAATCATCATAATGGTAAAATACTGTATGAAGGCAATAAATGTGCTGTAATAGATGAAGGGGTGGTGTCAGAATGGCTTCAAGTTAAGACGGGAGTCAAACATGGCAATGTAATGTCTGGTTTCATTTTTCTAATGATAGTGGACTGGGTGATGCGTAAGACAACTGAAGCCAATAGTAATGGAATAACATGAAGGTTTATATCAAGGTTAGAAGACCTTGATTTTGCAGATGATATAGTTCTGACCTCTTCTACCTATCAACATATGCAAACAAAACCAACAAGGCTAAACCAATATGCTGCACAAGCTGGGTTAAGAATAAATAAGAATAAGACTCAACTCATGAAAGTAAATAGTAGATGCTGTGGGAAAGTACAAATTAATAGTTAACATCTAAAAGAGGTACATACGTACATGTATATCTTAGAGCAACTGTAAGCATACAAGGTGGTGATGGAGAATATATTATTAACATAATTTCTAAAACAAAAACATCTTTTATGGAATTAAAGAAGATATGGAGTCCCAATACATATCCAGTCAAAACAAAGATCAGTGTATTTAACTCTATTGTTAAGTCAGTTCTCTTATACGGTTGTGAGACCGTGACCAATGAGATAATAAGAAATTGGATACCGTCATATTCAAATGAATGAGAAGAATTTTGAAGATCAGATGGCCATATGTTGTTTCAAATGATGAGTTAGTGAGATTTACTAAGCAAAGGAGAATTAGCAACGAAGTCAAAATGAGAACATGGAGGTGGATTGGGCATGAATTAAGAATGAAAAAGGACAGCCACTCAGGGGCGTGTCTAGCTTTTCGTTTTTGAGGGGGTTTATTAGGGGGCTTAAGCCGCCTACTGAAAAACATATATTCATATTGCTTTCCTTCTACCGGTTAAGAGGTAAAAATACTAATATTGAAGGAAAATGCGTAAAATTGTAGGAAATTTTGGCAACTTTCAATTTAAGAAAATATGTGTTTTCAGCAAAGTCAAGCAAGATGAAAAATTATGCGAAACAATACTGCTTAACGTATGACAAACTAGACATTGGAAACGATACAAATCCCCTCACCGCTAATAATGCATATTCTAGACTGTCCCACATTCCATCCCAACCTGTCCCAAATGTCATCCCACATCTATACTCTATGCAATCACACCCGAAAACCAAATACTGTATGTCATTCCACCATTTCCATGACCCACATACTATCACAACTGAAATCCAGATGACATCCCACCACATGTCATTCCGCCCTGTCCCACATGTCGACCCACCCTGTTTCACATGCCAACCCACTCTCTTCCACATGCCAAGCCATCCTGTTCCACATGCCAACCCTGTTCTACATGCCAATCCACCTTGTCTAACATGCCAACACATCCACACCAACATCCCACCGCACCCTGCTCTACATACAATTCCACCCTATCCCACATGACCCCATCCAAATTCCTTCAGCCACTTTATCATCATGTCATCTTTTACCCCCGGTTCTGCTTATTGTTTATATTTCTCAAGCTCCTAATTTAACATTCTTTAGAAGCAACAAAACTTTAATTTGCTTCTTTATTCATGGTAAGACAAACATTTTGATTGCTATTTATGTCAGGAATATCAATATCATAACAAAGCTAGAAATGTGAAGTAAGTAAGTCATAAGCCATATATTTTTGATCTCGGGTCAAAAAACATATTGCAGCAAATGCACACTATACCTTAGCATTAAGTGTGAACAATGCTCTTCACATGTAGTGCATGATCATTTGTTTAAATAAAATCATCACACCTATATTTAAGAGATACCACATATACACATTTTTGTATTGCTATGCAAATAGACTAATTATTATGCACACACAATCCCCCTGTCATGCTCAACTGAGCAGTACCAATGCCCTCTACCACTGAACCAAATAGCAAGTTATCATCTCAGGTTAAATATTTGTACGCAAGTCTATTGTGATGCAAATAAGCTACTTAATATGCACACTACAACTCACCATTGAGTGTAGACAATGTTCTTCACATATATGATCGTTTGTGTAACAAAATCCCCACTCCCACTTTCATTTAAGAGATATCAAAGAAATGAATATTTTCATTGTTATGCAAATAAGCTAATTAGTATGCACACACAGCCCCTAATCATGCTTATTTGAACAGTACCCATGTCTTGTGTCCCTGTGCCAAGTTACATGAATGTACATCATTCATGACTTAAGTTATGCGCTCATGAATTTCAAACATTTTGTAGGAAAGTCTTTTGTTATGCAAACAGCGTAATTAATATGCACACTTCACCTCAACATCAAGTGTAGACAATGCTCTTTACATATTTGATCATTTGTGCAAACAAAATCCCCACTTCCACTTTAATTTAAGAGATAACATAGATAAAAATATTTTCATTGTTATGCAAATAAGCTAATTGATATGCACACACACAACCCCTAATCATGCTCACTTGAACAATACCCCTATGCTAAGTTACATGAATGTATATTATTCATAACTTAAGTTATGCAAATTTTAACCAAAAACTTTAAGCAAAACCTCAACTTGACAAATATTTTCATTGATATGCAAATAAGCTAATTAGTATGCACACACATCCACCACCGTCCTAATTATGCTCATTTGAACAGTATCAATGTCCTCTATCCCTATGCCAAGTCACATGAATGTACACCATTCATAAGTTATGAAAACTTTAACCAAAATCTTTAACCAAAACTTTAACCTGACAAATATTTTCATTGTTATGCAAATAAACTAATTGGTATGCACACGCAAACCTCTAATTATGCTCATTTGATCAGTACTCATGTCCTCTACCACTAAGCCAAGTCACATGAATGTACACCATTCATAATTTAGCTTATGAAAACTTTAACCAAACCTTTACGGGACGCCGACGTCCGACGCCGACGCCGACGCCGACGCCGACGCCGACGCCGACGCCGACGCCGACGCCGACGCCGACGCCCGACGCCGACGCCGGCGCCGACGCCGGCGCCAGCACCGTCGCCGGGGGTAGTAGAATAGCTCTACTGTTCCTGGAATAGTCGAGCTAGCAAAACATTGTTTATTACTTTAAGCTATTCTTTGGCATCGTTATGAAAGGATATCACAAAGGAGGTAAATTCGTGACATACAAGCTTTAATCCATTTAATAGATGGATACTAACCTTAATTAGCCCTTAATTAACATGTCGCTTTCTTGTGTTAACAAGTCGCTTTCTTGTGTGAACAAGTCGCTTTCTTGTGTGAACAAGTCGCTTTCTTGTGTGAACAAGTCGCTTTCTTGTGTGAACAAGTCGCTTTCTTGTGTGAACAAGTCGCTTTCTTAATGTGAACAAGTCGCTTTCTTAATGTGAACAAGTCGCTTTCTTGTGTGAACAAGTCGCTTTCTTGTGTGAACAAGTCGCTTTCTTGTGTGAACAAGTCGCTTTCTTGTGTGAACAAGTCGCTTTCTTGTGTGAACAAGTCGCTTTCTTGTGTGAACAAGTCGCTTTCTTAATGTGAACAAGTCGCTTTCTTGTGTGAACAAGTCGCTTTCTTAATGTGAACAAGTCGCTTTCTTGTGTGAACAAGTCGCTTTCTTGTGTGAACAAGTCGCTTTCTTGTGTGAACAAGTCGCTTTCTTAATGTGAACAAGTCGCTTTCTTAATGTGAACAAGTCGCTTTCTTGTGTGAACAAGTCGCTTTCTTGTGTTAAGAAGTCGCTTTCTTGTGTTAAGAAGTCGCTTTCTTGTGTTAACAAGTCGCTTTCTTGTGTTAAGAAGTCGCTTTCTTGTGTTAACAAGTCGCTTTCTTGTGTTAACAAGTCGCTTTCTTGTGTTAAGAAGTCGCTTTCTTGTGTTAAGAAGTCGCTTTCTTGTGTTAACAAGTCGCTTTCTTGTGTTAACAAGTCGCTTTCTTGTGTTAACAAGTCGCTTTCTTGTGTTAACAAGTCGCTTTCTTGTGTTAACAGGTCGCTTTTTTGTGCTAAGAAGTCGCTTTCTTGTGTTAACAAGTCGCTTTCTTGTGTTAACAAGTCGCTCTCTTGTGTTAACAAGTCGCTCTCTTGTGTTAACAAGTCGCTTTCTTGTGTTAACAAGTCGCTTTCTTAATGTTAACAAGTCGCTTTCTTGTGTTAACAAGTCGCTTTCTTGTGTTAACAAGTCGCTTTCTTGTGTTAACAAGTCGCTTTCTTGTGTTAACAAGTCGCTTTCTTGTGTTAAGAAGTCGCTTTCTTGTGTTAACAAGTCGCTTTCTTGTGTTAACAAGTCGCTTTCTTGTGTTAACAAGTCGCTTTCTTGTGTTAACAAGTCGCTTTCTTGTGTTAACAAGTCGCTTTCTTGTGTTAAGAAGTCGCTTTCTTGTGTTAACAAGTCGCTTTCTTGTGTTAACAAGTCGCTTTCTTGTGTTAACAAGTCGCTTTCTTGTGTTAACAAGTCGCTTTCTTGTGTTAACAAGTCGCTTTCTTGTGTTAACAAGTCGCTTTCTTGTGTTAACAAGTCGCTTTCTTGTGTTAACAAGTCGCTTTCTTGTGTTAACAAGTCGCTTTCTTGTGTTAACAAGTCG
Organism: Chiridota heheva; assembly: GCA_020152595.1. Lineage (NCBI taxonomy): Eukaryota > Metazoa > Echinodermata > Holothuroidea > Apodida > Chiridotidae > Chiridota > Chiridota heheva. The sequence goes on along the minus strand of JAIGNY010001237.1, from coordinate 689,103 downwards.
CTTTCTTGTGTTAACAAGTCGCTTTCTTGTGTTAACAAGTCGCTTTCTTGTGTTAACAAGTCGCTTTCTTGTGTTAACAAGTCGCTTTCTTGTGTTAACAAGTCGCTTTCTTAATGTTAACAAGTCGCTTTCTTAATGTTAACAAGTCGCTTTCTTGTGTTAACAAGTCGCTTTCTTGTGTTAACAAGTCGCTTTCTTGTGTTAACAAGTCGCTTTCTTGTGTTAACAAGTCGCTTTCTTGTGTTAACAAGTCGCTTTCTTGTGTTAACAAGTCGCTTTCTTGTGTTAACAAGTCGCTTTCTTGTGTTAACAAGTCGCTTTCTTGTGTTAACAAGTCGCTTTCTTGTGTTAACAAGTCGCTTTCTTGTGTTAACAAGTCGCTTTCTTGTGTTAACAAGTCGCTTTCTTGTGTTCTCTTCGGTACAGCCTATGGCTCTGATTATTGTTTCTTTTGTTAACTCTATTCAACCTGTGAACGAAAAAGACAAAAATAGTGAAAACAAAGTTAAGGAAAAAGTAATCAATTTCCAACCAGGACACCATGCTCAACTATTTGTAGCCAGTATAGAGAGTGGGCTTTACTAATGTGGCTAGAAGAGGTAATTGATTTCAATTTACCTAAGCTTTGAAGGGTGCACTTACCTTTTCATTTATTTCAGATTTACAACATTTTACTCCTGGATGTTACAATAAACCTCAAAATATATTTTGAGTTGTCCGAGATATTTTAAAAAATAGCTAGGTTACTGCCTCACCCAGTGACTCAGAAAATATATTAGGGCACTATACTGGACTCAAGAAAATCAAGTAAAGTATTTCTGGTATGAATGAAAATCAAAATAACTTTTAGATCAAACTTGGTGGGTTTAGGTTGTGTTGGGTATGGGAAATGAACTCTAAAATATAGCATGTTGGAAGGGCGGGAGGTATGTACTCTACCACGTGCTGAAATAATTCTAGTTTAATCTGAAATGTAGTGCTTTAGTATATACAAAATTAGGTATGAAAACCTTGAATTTGGCCAACAAATAGTTTTTCCTACCTACCTACCTACCTACCTACCCAATTTGTTTAACCAAGTGTGTAACATTAAACTAACATTCTTTTAAAGATGGCCGTGGTTGAAGGTATGGTAAAGATCAAATTATCTTCATTAAAATCGTCTTACCTTTTTTTAAAGAGAAATGGCAGATGGTTAAAACAATGGATTTACATAACAAAATGGAGGCTTTGTCTTGTTCATACATCACAAGGGTAACACAAATTTGCATACGGGTACAAAAATCTTCAATTTCAGCTGTAAAATGGCCAATTCTTAAGTGATTTTGAAGATTTTGTTCGCCGTCTTCATGTTTTTTAGTAGATTTGAAATCAATATAGCTAATGTGGCCTCTACCTGTCCATACATCTTTCAGAATTACAAAATAACATTGCATTCAGAATTTTAGATTTAGAATATTAAGAAAACTCGGACATACCTTGAACTTAGTGGTCGTACTATAGGAGTTGTGCGTGGAGTGCCCCCTTCTTGCATCTAAAGAATTAATGAAGCTGTCAAAAAAGTTGTTAAGAAAAAAAAGAAGTTTTAACTGCCTTATATAATAACTAGTTCAAGGAAAAACTTATTGGCCAATCATGGTAATAGATAGTCCGGAAGCAGCCCGAAAAAACTGGGTACTTTGAAATACCCAAAAAATTAGGTACTTTTACGTCTTACGTCATCGCATGAGCTTACACACATTTGACTAGCTCGCACTAAACGTATGGGATTTCTCATTTTCCGCTCCGGATTGTTTAAAAATTCACTGGATATCCTGAAATTTTGGAGACGGAGAGTAAATAGATATTCAAAACTTTTTGCCACTGCTTTTTGATATTCATCGTCACCTTTTTGAGAAAATCAATAAAACTGATAGCAATCTGAGAAACTCCATACGTTTAGTGTAAGCTAGTCAAATGTGTAGGCTCATGCGATGACGTAATACATAAAACTACCCAATTTTTAGGTATTTTAAAGTACCTAGTTTTTCGGGTTGTTCCCGGACTGATAAAGGTACGAAGAAATTTAGCGCTTTTGAGCCTTTTGCAGAAAGTGCTATGTATATATATCGATGTATTATCAATATTAAGAAATAGAAAATGAAAAAAGGAATAGTGTACTCTGTGAGATTCTCTACAAAGGAAATGCAGAAGTTTTCCCTTGAATTTTCATTTTAATGTTGATGGTAAAGGACTATTAAAGAAACATATTGGTGACAAGTCATGTGGATATCTTTTCCATTTAAAATTTATTTTAATTCAAAGATTTGGAAAGTGTTTTGAAAAGTGAGCTTGCAGTGTAAAGTGTGATCTCATACAGCAGCTGCAAATCCAAGGTAATTCTTTACATATTTCTCGAAGATAAAAATGTATTTTTGATTTTATTTCATTTGGAATGTAAGGTACATAAGCAGATGGGCAAATCCACTTTTTCCAAAGGGCTTGTTATAACGCCATCTCACTAATTAAAGGCCATCTATTGTGATTAAGATGTGGCGGCGTACATTTTATTTCAAAACGATACTGATTGGCCTATCAATGTAACTGCACGTTGTACCATTGTGTTTTGATGAATCAAAACAAACGAAGTGAAATTGATTTACTTCCGCGTTATAGAGACGATAGCTGGCCTTCAACCAAAAATGTCTCCAGTAATTTAAAAACGGACAATTTATGTTCAAAGAAATACATAAACAATCTTAACAAGGGTTTTTGATCTGTAGTTATGGCATCTCACTGCAGAGTCACTTTTCAGCACACTGGTGAATTCATTCAAATGTGATCTATAGACCTTTTCAAACCGAGTTTAGCCGAACGTGATTTCTTCAGTACTTCGACCAATAAAACGCTGGGGAAACTTTTCCTTTGTTTACCAACCAATCAGGTGCAGGTTTGAGGAAAAAATGTAAGCAGCAATACGCGCGCGTATTTCCTTCATGCATAACGCACGTATGATACGTGCGCTTAATTTTTTTTTTACATATTCTTGGTCCCATACCGTGCATGAATTGTGCAGACGGCCAAGATTCCTCCAGTATCTTATTGGTTAATAAGATTCCTCCAGTGTCCGATTGGTCCATTATGGACACGTGATTCTCGGCCATGTGATATATTGAAATTAGTTATTCAGAAATTGCCAATACAGATTTGAAAAGGTCTATTCCATGATGTAATAAAATCTCAACTTGAGTTATACTCCAATTTGTTTCTTTAATAGTTTTGTTATAGTAATATCGCATCGCATCGCATCGCATCGCATCGCATCGCATCGCATCGCATCGCATCGCATCGCATCACATCACATCACATTATATCATATCATATTATATCATATCATATTATATCATATCATATCATATCATATCATATCATATTATATTATATTTCATTATATTATATTATATTATATCATATTATATTACTGAACGAGCCTAACATGTTTGTCTAGCAGCACGCATCTTTTTTGGTTCAAGATTGTTTTTTGTTTTTATCTTGATACACTGTCAATATTGAAGCAGTAAGATGTGTAAGGAATCTTGGTGTGTGGTTTGACAACAAATTGTCCATGGATTACCCATGGTGCAAATTTGTAAAAAGGTGTTCTTTCAATTGTACAATTTAAAGCGTATCCGCAGGTATTTATCAAACGATTCAAGTCAGACTATTGTCCATGCTTTTGTCACTACTCATATTGATTACTGCAATTCTCTTTATATGGTCTTCCAATTCATCAAATCAAAAAATTACAGAAAGTTCAAAATGCTGCAGCAAGATTGATTCAAAATGTACCAAAATATTATCACATCTCCCCTACCTTGCTTGCTCTTTACTGGCTACCGGTGGAATTCAGAATTCAATTAAGAATACTTCTGTTTGTCTTTAAATCTCTACCCAATATGGCACCTAGCTACTTGTCAGATTTAATTATCAGAAAATCTTCAACAAATTACAGACTAAGGTCCAATAATGATATATATTGGGTTGTGCCTCGTAGTCGCTGCAAATTCTTTGGTGACAGAGCGTTTGCTAGAGCAGGACTGTCTCTGTGAAATGCTTTGCATACA
>JAIGNY010001237.1:675000-680000 GCA_020152595.1 Chiridota heheva | reverse complement strand
GCCCGACATGCCTTAGCCAGCAAGCCGGCAAGCCGTACTACATTATCGACAGTCTGACCCCTGCTAGCTTGACGGAGAAGCGGAAATGGGCTAAGCGAGTCCAGGATCTGTACCAAAATGATACAAAGCTTCGTTTTTCTGGAGCGTGTTGGAGACTTGGGGATGGAAAGCCGTTCGTTTTCGAGTAATCATCCGTCACGTTTTCATTTCAATATACCGGTAACGATTTTTTTGAAATCCATATTCATACCTATACCATGTTCTTACAATAATCATCTATGAACCGGTCACTCACTTTATATCGTTGTCTTTGGAATTCTTTGACTTTCATCCAATATGCGGAACCGCTGATGATGTCATCATAGATCTATCTCCATCCCAAAACGATGACTATTTGCAAAATTCCTTATATTTCAATTAGCCTTTCAGCAAAGAAAGACACTTCATCACTTACCTGATTATACCTCACACCAATATATTCTTGTTAAATTTTCTGCAAATGGCCGACTGTTTGTTGGCTTTGCATATATTCTATTTCATTCAATACACTAGTCGTTACCATTAGCTGATTAGATTATAAGTTTAAGTGGTATGTTATGATATATTCTTGCATACGCGGATATGTATCGCATGTTTCTATTCAAGTTGTATTATTTAATACTAGCCATTCTGTTATACCTTCATCATGGTTTGTTTCCTATTTCCACTGCAGTTCCAAGTGATTTTTTTCAAGGGGCGTTTCCTTTTGGGATGTTTTTCTTGCTTTTTGTTTATATTTTTTTTATTTACTTTATTCTTTACCATCTTCTGTTTAAAAAAAAAAAGATTATACTTAATTTCAATCAATTACTTGTAGGTATATACATATAGCTATATCAAAATGTGTATTCTTATTGTCATTTGATTATCACATTCACTATTATTATTATTTACAGACATATCATACATTGCTCAGGTGTGACGCTCTAGATATACACCCTATATAACCTTTGATTATGAGTGACATTAACTTCTGTTCTTTTAATGTGAGAGGGTTAAGTGATAACAAAATGCGTAGAAAAGTGTTTGCTTTTTTTAACAGAAGTAATTAAGATTTTCTGTTTGTACAGAAAACACATTCTACCCCTTCTAACTTAAATTTTTGGTTCAATGAGTGTGGTGGGAAGCTCTTTCTCGCCCATGGTACAAAGCTCAGTGGAGGTTTTGCTATTTTGGTCAAGCCTTCAGTAACCTCTTCTTTCAACATAGTAGATCAGAATAACAATGGTCGTTTTATTTTACTCTTCATCTCAATTAATGTTTCTCAGCTAGCTTTAGTTGATATATACGGCCCAATTCTTATGTGCATCTTATCAAGCTAGTTAATAGAAACACTTTTTATTCAAATCTTGATGTTAAACCAGTCCTCCTTTGGGAAATTTGTAAATTAAACATAAGGACTAATTACATATTGTATTCTAAAAGTAAGGGTAGACGTCGTAAATGTCATGAGCATTATTTAATCGATACTATTTCAGAGCTTCAACATTTGCTAGCTATGTAGCCTTCAGATGAAACTAAAACATTTCCTAATGATGCCAGAAATCAATTAGGAACGTATAATGATTAGATCTAGGGCAAGGTGGGTGGAAAGGGGGAGAAAACATGCACTATTTTTTGGCCTAGAAAAAAAAGAAGGAACAAAGCTTTAAATATTATTAAGGAGATAATAATTGATGTTAATGAAACTATTTCTGATCCTGAGAATATTTCAGCTGAAGCTAAGTTATGTTATGAAAACCTTTACACAAAGGATACCAATGTTTGTACTGATATTTTTTACAATAATCTAAATCTTTATTATGTTAAGCTTTCAAATGATCAGAAGTTAAGTTGTAAAGGTTTCCTTACATTATAGAAATGCACTGAGTCTTTATTCTCTATGCCCGCTAATAATTCCACTGGTTCTGATGGTAGCCCCGCTGAATTTCATCGTTCAATTTGTTTTTGGAATAAAGTGGGTGATCTTTTACTTAATCTGTTAATTCTCTTAATTATGTATTTCAGACGGGTTTAATTTCTAACGAACAGACGAACGGGGCAAAGTCTGTGTTACATTAATTCCCAAGCCTATAGTAAAGACCGTAGATATTTGACAAATTGACGTCCACTATTAAATGTTGACTATAAAGTTGATTTTTCTATAATTAAGCGCATCTTTCCAAACCTTAATAGCTTCGATCAAACCGGCTTTGTAAAAAGGACGGTACATTGGTGAGAGTATCAGACTTGTTTATGACCTCATTTCTTTTTGTAATGTCAATTTAATCCCCGGTACTTTGCTATTCCTTGATTTTGCATAAAGCGTTTGACTGTCTCGATTGGTCTTTTATTTACAACAACCTTAGTTAGTTTTACTTTGGTCCTTCTCTAATGCGACGAGTGAACACACAATTACAATGACAGGGTCGTCGCCTGCGTATTCGGTTATGATAGTAACAATGCTATCACGAAACGCTTAATACGACCCGCATGAGAACACAAGTACCACGTACGGACGACATAACATCAAATACCAAGTCAATGCCCACGGCCTTTGATAACCAGTTGTGGTGCACTGTCGACGACGAGTGAACACACAATTACAATGACGGGGTCGTCGCCTGCGTATTCGGTTATGATAGTAACAATGCTATCACGAAACGCTTAATACGACCCGTACGAGTACACAGGTACGACGTGTGAACAGACATAACATCGACAACCAAGTCAATGTCCACGGCCTTTGATAACTAGTTGTGGTGCACTGGCGTGTCTATCCAACCCGACTTGAACCCAGGGCCTCGTGGTCTGTAGACATGTATGATAACCGCTACACCACAGTTGGTAGAGAAACGACGACGACGACGAGTGAACACACAATTACATTGACGGGGTCGTCGCCTGCGTATTCGGTTATGATAGTAACAATGCTACCACGAAACGCTTAATACGACCCGGACGAGAACACAGGTACGACGTACGGACAGACATAACATCGACAACCAAGTCAATGTCCACGGCCTTTGATAACCCAGTTGTGGTGCACTGGCGTGTCTACCCAACCCAGGCTTGAACCCAGGGCCTCGTGGTCTGTAGACATGTATGATAACCACTACACCACAGTTAGTAGACAAGGCAGACAAACAATAAGTTACTACCTTTTATAGTAATGTAACGTCGTGTGTAACGAACAATGGTTTTGTTTCCAATTGTTTTCGTGTATCTTGAGGTGTCCGGCAGGGCTGTCCTCTAAGCCCTTACTTATTCATCATTTGTACTGAGATTTTAGAAGCGTTGATTCATTCTAATAATAATATTCGTGGTATTTATATTTACCATGTGCCTATTAGGATCTCTCAGTACGCCGACGACACTGTAATCATTTCTGATGGCTCGGAAAGCTCTCTACGTGAAACCTTTACAGTTATATTGTGCTATGTAACTTTTCTAAACTTTCTAGGCTGAATGTTAATTTAGATAAGTCTTACCTTTTCCCTCTGGGTTCCTTTGTCTTCAATTATCCAAATCACTTACAAAATTCCTTTTATAGCATATGCAAAAACCCCATTACTTACCTATATTTCCTCACGCTCCATCATGACGATTTATTTAGCTTAAACTATGTTCCAAAGCTTTCCAGAGTTAAAAATCTTTTGCAATCTTGGGCGGTTTGTAACCTTACCTCTATTGGTAGAATTCAGATCTGAAATTGTTTGTTATTTCTCAAGCTGCGTATCTTTTATTTGTACTTCCAAACCCTACAGATGAAAAAAAAAAAAATGATGATTTAAACTCTATTTTCTTCAAGCTCATTTGGAACAAGAAGCCTGGTAAGGTAAATATGTCGGTTTTGTGTAATGATAAGTTCAATGGTGGTTTAGATATAATTGATGTAAAATGTTTTGCTAAGAGTCTTAAATGTAAATTGGTGAACATGTATCTTGATGACAGTAATAAGCCTTGGATTTTGTTTTTTGATAATTCCCTTAGAAAGTATGGTGGTCGTTTTCTTTTTAACTGTAATTTCTCGAAGTGTAACTTAATAATTCCAAACACTTTTATTTTGCATGTGTGTCACGCTTGGTCTTCCTATAATTTCAGATATCCCAGTAATAATACATTTTCTACCCAATGTGTTCTTAATAACTCATATTAATAATACTCAGATTGATAGAAATACTCAAAAATTATCTGAGAATAATACTCAGATTGATAAAATGTTTTGTTTATTCAGACGATATTAGACTAAAATGCGTAATTGGTTAAGACTTTTTTGATGAAGATGGTTACCCCCTTAGATTCTTTTTTTTTAACCACGAAGTTTAACTTAACCCATTTTACTTTTACCCTATTTTGGGGAATAATCAATACGCTCCCAATTGCTTGGAGAAATTAATTATATTATACCAGTGACAATGTCCAACGTTGAACTAATTTTCATGTAGCTCAAAAACTACAAGATTTGTTTATATTTCTATATGGTCGTAATATTTGAACCAAGACAAGAAGTCTATTGCTAAGTGTAATCAGTAGAATCTGAATATCCCTGATGACTGGAGATTTTTTTTTTTTTTAAATATAAAACTACCATTTTCTGCTGTTAGGCACTCAAAGGTCCAGTGCTTTCAATTTCGGTTTCTTCTGGATTATTGTTGTTAATACTTTTTTACACAAAATAAATGTTGTTGATGTACTATGTACATTTTTGTAATTTAGAGATTGAATATAATGATCTGGTTTCTGGTCTTGTCCTCACGTTCATTCTCTTCAAATTTATCTAGTAGCCTTTGTATTAGGCTGAATGCCAATCTCGATGTAAGTCGGGGGTATGTTTTCTTTGGGTACACCAATAGAATAAATCATCCTATCAATTTTGTTCTACTTCATGCAAAGTTCTAAGTTTTCTGTTGTAAAATGAATACACTAAGCCGGAGGCCATGACATTAGCTCATAAGTTCGCTTTTAACATTAAAATCGAG
>JAIGNY010001237.1:667500-672500 GCA_020152595.1 Chiridota heheva | reverse complement strand
TATTAACAACAAAACCTCTGATGAAAAAGATGGTCGTCAGGTCGTGAAGGATATTACTGAATCATGAACCTTTCGTACTTGGAAAGATACAAATAATAAAACAGTGTAGTAAGTCCACATTATTGTATTTGAGATCTGTTATAGTTATCTAAGGTAGTTTTTTAAAAGATATAGAGAGTACTTTATACGGCTTTATCTGAAACTCGGAATGACAAGATAAAACGAACTGCTGCTGTATGCAGCTATGGTAAATGACTGTAAAGACGGCACTTTAATTAAGGATGATAAACATCATATGTTCTTCTTTTACAGAAGCTGATGTGGGTTAAACGTTTGAATTTCTAGAAGTCTGTTTGTTAGAAGTGGACAGAAGATGTTATCTCCAGGTAGTGGGCGCATCTTACATTTTAAATGTAATCTAAATTGTAATTGCATTCCAGTAGATCTCCCGACATTTCAAAAGGATATCTTTAAGACATGGCGTCACTCGGCTCTAGCTTATTTTAATTATATTCTTCAGTTCTTGACCTCTTTGAAAGACCTGTTCGAGAAATCTTGAATCTTTTATAAATGTTGCATATGTGGCGATATGATTCAGGTTTTTAGATTCCTATCTGCTAGTGATGCTTTAACTCCCAGTCATTTCTTGCGAATAAGTTGACCAAAAAGTTCTCACGAATTGATATTCCGTTGGCATTTTAGCTTTTCGCAAAGATTTCGTTTATGAGTGGGTGGTTAGCTCCAATTTTGTTCACAATTTAAAAGACTACATTAATAGGTTTTTTACTAACTCTGGGCGTCTTTATTATTAATATTATTATTATTATTATTATTATTATTATTATTATTATTATTATTATTATTATTATTATTATTATTATTATTATTATTATTATTATTATTATTATTATTATTATTATTATTATTATTATTATTATTATTATTATTATTATTATTATTATTATTATTATTATTATTATTATTATTATTATTATTATTATTATTATTATTATTATTATTATTATTATTATTATTATTATTATTATTATTATTATTATTATTATTATTATTATTATTATTATTATTATTATTATTATTATTATTATTATTATTATTATTATTATTATTATTATTATTATTATTATTATTATTATTATTATTATTATTATTATTATTATTATTATTATTATTATTATTATTATTATTATTATTATTATTATTATTATTATTATTATTATTATTATTATTATTATTATTATTATTATTATTATTATTATTATTATTATTATTATTATTATTATTATTATTATTATTATTATTATTATTATTATTATTATTATTATTATTATTATTATTATTATTATTATTATTATTATTATTATTATTATTATTATTATTATTATTATTATTATTATTATTATTATTATTATTATTATTATTATTATTATTATTATTATTATTATTATTATTATTATTATTATTATTATTATTATTATTTATTATTATTATTATTATCATTATTATTATTATTATTATTATTATTATATTATTATTATTATTATTATTATTATTATTATTATTATTATTATTATTATTATTATTATTATTATTATTATTATTATTATTATTATTATTATTATTATTATTATTATTATTATTATTATTATTATTATTATTATTATTATTTATATTATTATTATTATTATTATTATTATTATTATTATTATTATTATTATTATTATTATTATTATTATTATTATTATTATTATTATTATTATTATTATTATTATTATTATTATTATTATTATTATTATTTATTATTATTATTATTATTATTATTATTATTATTATTATTATTATTATTATTATTATTATTATTATTATTATTATTATTATTATTATTATTATTATTATTATTATTATTATTATTATTATTATTATTATTATTATTATTATTATTATTATTATTATTATTATTATTATTATTATTATTATTATTATTATTATTATTATTATTATTATTATTATTATTATTATTATTATTATTATTATTATTATTATTATTATTATTATTATTATTATTATTATTATTATTATTATTATTATTATTATTATTATTATTATTATTATTATTATTATTATTATTATTATTATTATTATTATTATTATTATTATTATTATTATTATTATTATTATTATTATTATTATTATTATTATTATTATTATTATTATTATTATTATTATTATTATCATTATTATTATTATTATTATTATTATTATTATTATTATTATTATTATTATTATTATTATTATTATTATTATTATTATTATTATTATTATTATTATTATTATTATTATTATTATTATTATTATTATTATTATGATCATTATTATTATTATTATTATTATTATTATTATTATCATTATTATTATTATTATTATTATTATTATTATTATTATTATCATTATTATTATTATTTTTTATATTATTAAAAATCTTCATTGGCGTCGTCGTCGCCATCATCATTATTATCATCATTATTATTATTGTTATTGTTATTATTATTATTATCATTATTATTATTATTATTATTATTATTATTATCATTATTATTATTATTATTATTATTATTATTATTATTATTATTATTGTTATTATTATTATTATCATTATTATTATTATTTTTTATATTATTAAAAATCTTCATTGTCGTCGTCGTCGCCATCATCATTATTATCATCATTATTATTATTGTTATTATTTTGGTGGTGGTGGTGTTATGTTTGGGCTTTTTATGGGTGACTAAGCATTCTTAGCTCGTCATCTTGTTATGTTATGTACAGATGTTAAGAATGCTGGTACAAATTAACAATCTGGATTGTACATGTATGTACGTGTGTATGTGTGCACGCACGTGTGTCTCTTTGTGAAAGTGCATAATATGTACATAAAGAAACACTACCTTTTGCTTGACTGCTATAATTTCATTTTGTTCAAAGCATGAAAAATAACATATTTTAGCAGAATAATTGAGATAATGAAGGGAAACTGCACAATATAAAGCACAAAGATCATCGCCGCAATTTAACACTTGACTGGCTATACAAATAATTGCAACACTTTTAGAAAGTTTTCTTGATAAATTAGCAATGTGCTCTTTTCAGTTTAGATTATAATGTATACATCAAGAAATTTTGCCATATACATTCTTTGAGGATTAACTTCATTTATAGCAATCTTTATTTATAGTAATCTTCATTTATAGTAATCTTTATTCATAGTTATCTTCATTTATAGTAATCTTCATTCATAGTAATCTTCATTTATAGTAATCTTCATTTATAGTAATCTTTATTTATTATAATCTTCATTTATAGTAATCTTCATTTATAGTAATCTTCATTCATAGTAATCTTCATTTTTAGTAATCTTCATTTATAGTAATCTTCAAATCATAATTTATACGGCGGTTGGCAATTAACATATGATTAGTTTTGTTAACATTAAGAGATAAGTTATTAACTGCAAATCATACAATAAATTGATAAAGCTTATTACTTATCAGTATACGTAGTGTTTTACGTAGTGTATAAGTATCCTCATTAGAGCGAAAAATGTTTGTCTTTTGCAAAGAGTGGCAAATTTGAACAATATGGAGACATTACAAATATATTGAATATATAGGATGAATAACTTTGGCCAAGGGCGGATCCATAGGGTAAGAAGGAGGGAGGAGAAGGAGGGGGTAGCATTGCTTTTAGATTTTTCCGATGGTACTTTTTTTTACCATGAGTGTATTCTTAGTCAAGCCTGAATTTAAATTGTTGATTATGACATTTTTACTTTCTATTGGTCAACTTTACTTCACCATTTCCAGAAACAAATATCTCTTCTATTTTACATGGTTTCGTTGAAGTTGACACGGATTTTGAAATTTCTTAGCAAATAATCATTTTTGGGCAAGCAAGTTTTTTATACTTGTAAGTTACGTAACTGTGAACCTTCAGTCCATTATTGCGTCACCATGCTTATATGAATGATAGAGGAAAAACAAAAGACATGTGCACCAAAACAAATCTCCTTTCATCATCAGATCATAGCTCGGGGAGATCGCTTTCGCCATTTCCTTTGTGTAATTATTATAGAGTAGAGTAAAGAGTATAGTCATTTTAAGTTGCTTACGAATTTAAGCAAGCTCTAAATTGTATTCAGGCTCTTTTGTTGTGTAATGTGTTTGAAGACTGTAAAAAGCCGAGTTTTTTAAATGAAGTGAGTGAAATAAAAGAATGAGATAATTAGCTGCGCTGCACAGCAAGACACGGTCTATGACATGTCCGAAAAAAAGATTTAAGTCTTTTCAGTTTGTGGAGCATGAATCCTGGGTTTGAATTTAAAAAAAGGAAAAAAGTTGATGCACTTTTATGCTAAACATGCACGACAGTTCAATGAAGACGTAGATTTTTTACTTTTCTGTTCTCATGCATACCGTTCCGGTTACTAAAATTCTATTTTTGAATTCTTTTAATTAAAAACAGCCTTGATCTGATCGATATCAGAGATGAGTTTTGAAACCTTACTGGCTGACGTTACCTGATCGTTAGGTCGTTCAGCTTATGGCATTGAGGTTGTCATATAATTTCATCATACTCAGGCAAAGTTCGATTATTCTAGGATTTCAAGTTTCATCAGAGTCCAAGTACTTTTCGTAGCCGATCCGTTAATTAATTTATAAAATATGATGTATATTAGGGCTGTGAACTTTTCAAGTACTTTATACAGCTTATCCATTTTTTTCTAACCTTTCAACTTGTGAGTGGTGTAGGAAGATAGTTTACATTGTTGGGTGTGATTTTTGCCCCAAAAAACTAATAACAACCTGAGAAGCCGCCTATACCAAACTAGCGCACTTCTGCATGTGTTCCAAATCTACAATTAAAAGCAGAGCGATCCATTAAAGTTCGGGTTTCTATTAATCATCTTTCCAATACCCATCAACTAA
>JAIGNY010001237.1:625000-665000 GCA_020152595.1 Chiridota heheva | reverse complement strand
TATTATTATTATTATTATTATTATTATTATTATTATTATTATTATTATATATATAAGTGGCGACTTAATGATGATGGCGACCTTACGGTATGGAAGAATTAAATACTCGTACTCTACTTACCGATTGAAGTGAGCGACGACTTTATGTAGGTGGCGACCTTACAGAAGACACTTTTACAAGTGAGACATTCAAACCTAAAGCACTTTACCATGATCACAGGATATGGTAACCTATGAGTGACACTTAAATTATGGAGGTTCTTAAACTGAAAGAGCCAAATTTTTGCGAAACCTTACACGTCTGAAAATAAAATAACATCGCTGACTACTGCAGAATCTGTGGACATTAAAAGGCTTGAAGAAAAATTAACATTGTACGATGAAAGTTTTAGAGGCTTCACAAAGGCTCATAAGGACTGTTGCTGCAAGTTAAGTGATAATGAAGACACAGACGAACACAAAGCTTAATACCAACCTAAACGTGAAGAGTATCAGCAGTTTTCTCAGATAATAATTGAGTTGATAAAAGGAAAGGGCAAAGATGTTAGACCAGAAGACAGCATTTCTCAAGTGCCAAGCAAAGACTCCAAGGCATCAAGGACTTCGTCAGTTTAGTCAGTGACATCGGCTGCTTGCATGGAAGAGGAAGCAAAATTGGCTGAAGCGAAAGCAAAGGCTGAATTTGTAAGAAAGAAGAGAGAAATTGAAGAGAAAGAAAAGCAGCTCCAGCAGCAAAAGGAAGACTATGACTTAGAAGCTGAAATTAAGGCAGCTGAGGCAAAGGCAAATGTATACAAGAAACGTGAAGATCAAGAAGATAGAGACAACAAAAGTTTCACAGCTAGCAGCAAACATGGTGTACCTGTACATGACCTTATTAAAGCACAAGGTGAGATTTCAAAAATGATTATTGATCAGCAAAGACTTTCATCTTTACCTCGGCGAGATCTTCAAGTTTTTGATGGTAATGTTCAGGATTATAGAGCATTCATCACAGCCTTTGAATATACGATTCAGAGATTAACAGACGATAATCAACATAGCTTATATTATTTACAGCAATATACATCTGGTAGGGCAAAGGAAATAGTGAGAAGTTGTATGAGCAAAAATCCAGATAGATGGCTATGACCACGTTAAAACCGAATTGGAGGAGGAGTATGGTGATGATTTCAAAATCTTGAGTTTCTGTAAGAAGGAAATATAGATAATGCAACCTACAAAGGGAGAAACTTTCATGGCAATGAAAGACCATCTTACATTTTACATCGTCTTCAACAACGCAATCAATGAAAATAGCAACCCTCAGAAAAAAAGACCAAACTAAAAGCATAATGAAGCTAGTGAGTAAACTCTCATATCTTCTACAAGAAAGATGGCGATTGAAAGCATACAAAATAAAAGAGAGCTCCCATAATTTGGCGACCTTCAAAGACTATGATGAATTTGTCAGAGAAGAAGTTAAGATAGCTACTGACTCAAATTATGGTGACATTAGTGAGTATTCAAAAGACAATAGTAAATCCAGACAAAACAGAAAGGCTTTTAAGAGCTTCGGTACAATCGTGCAAGATAAAAGAACCCCCTTAGAGGGTGTTCTGAGAAATGAAGGATCTAGTAAGTGCCTGTATTGTGGTTATAATCACCAACTAAAGGCATGCAGAAACTTACGCTCAGAACCACATGAAGAAAAACTAGCCTTTCTTTGCTCTAAAGGACTTTGTTTTAGATTCCTCAAGGTCAACAATCTAAGCAGAGAATACAACCAGGAAAGGTTAAGCTGTGAATTATGCCAGAAGCCACATCCAACAGTCCTTTACTACAACAGGAAACCTGACCGTAAGACTGTTGATGCATTCGGTAAAACATCATTTGAAAGAATACATGCTACGGTAACTTCAATCACCGCAATTGCACATGTACACAAGCCCATAGGCGCAGTACCTGCATGGAGACCGGAGTCAACAAGACATTTCTATTTATTGTCCCAGTTTGAGTGAAATCCAAATTTATGAATCATAATGTAGAGACTTATGCCTTCCTAGATAATGGCAGCACAGATACTTTTATCTCTGAGAATCTTGCTGATCAGTTGTGTGTCAATGGTCCCAAGACAAAATAATGTTGAGTATCCTACAACAGGAGAAATTAGTTGAAAGCCGAATGATATCCAACTTCATCCTTGCCAAGAGTGTACACACAGGGAAAGATTCCAGTCACCAAGGAAGATGTGGTAAAACAAGACGACATTCAAAGATGGCGCTATCTGAGTAGAGTGTCTTTGTCAAATTCAAAAACACCAGAAGTGGGATTACTTATTGGAAATAATTTTCATCAAGCCATGGAACGATAGAAAGTGGTCAATAATCGAGGAGATGGTCCGTACGCAAATTTATACATGTTTGGGATGGGTCTTTAACGGTCCAGTCATCAACTGCAAGACTACGCTGGTGAACCATGTTACATTGCAGACCATATACAAAATGTTAACAAACCAGTTTAATTACGATTTCAATGAAAGGGGGTCAGAAGAAATCCTGAGAAATCAAGGGATGATCAGCTGTTCCTTCAGCAATTAGACAAATCGGTAAGGTTGGTGGATGGTCATTACAAAACAGTCCTCCCTTTGAAAAATGAGACAGCCCATATGCCAAACAACAAGGATCAAGCAATCCAGTGGCCGATGAACATAACACACATATTTCAGAACGACCCAAGGTACCTCGAAGACTATAAGGGCTTCATGCAGTCTATACTAGATAAGGGTTATGCTTCCATGGTGACAGATAAAGAAGTGGAACGAGACGATGGTGAGGTGTGGTAAATACCTCACTATGGAGACCACCACCCCAAAATAAGAAAATTACGGGTGGTCTTCAACTGCGCCGCAAAATTCAAAGGACCATCACTAAACGACCGACTGCTTCAAGACCCAGACCTTGCCAATTCAATAGTTGGAGTTTTCCTTCGTTTTCGTCTGGAACCAATTGTGATCATGGCAGATATCGAAGCTATGTTCTATCAAGTTCGAGTTAATAAAGAACACCGTGATCTGCTACGTTTCCTTTGGTGGCCAGATGAAAACATCTATGAACCTATGCGAGAGTATAAGATGATGGTACACATATTTGGTGCGGTTTCTTTCCCGAGTTGCCCAAACTACGACCTTCATAGTGCAGTAGATGACTTTAAAGGTGACTTCGACAAACAAACTGTTAACACAGTAAAAGAGAAATTATATGTGGACGACGTGCTTAAATCTGTCAGGAGTGAAGAAGAAGCCGTAAGGTTGGTGAGACAACTGAGAGAATTGATGGCCAAAGGTGGGTTTTACCTTACCAAATAGCTCAGCAACAGTAGAGCAGTTTTAGATACCATACCAGAAAGTGAAAGAGCAGAGAAAGTTAAGGACATAAATTGGGAAAGAGAAGCACAAGTAATTTGGTGCGTAGAATCAGATGAGTTCCAATTTCTAGTGACAGTAAACGAGAGACCATACACAAGAAAGGGTATTCCGTCCATACTTGCTTCAGTCTACGACCCGTTATGATTTCTTTTACCCATTGTATTAGTTGCAAAGAAAATCCTCCAAGCCTTGTGCAAAAGGAAAATTGCTTGGGATGACACAATTCCAGAGGAATATTTGAAGTGTTGGAGAAGATGGTTAATTAAACTGCCAAACTTAAAGGACTTTGAAGTCAACAGATACCTCAAACCAAAGAAATTTCGAAATGTGACTTCAACCCAGTTGTGTCTTTTCAGCGACGCTAGTGAAACTGGTTATGGTCTTTCTGCTTATTGCCGTTCCGTGAACAAGGAGGGAATGATCTATTGTGAGCTTCTTACAGGAAAGGCGACAGTTGCCTCTCTCAAACAAGTCACAATGCCTCGACTTGAACTCACTGCAGCTACAGTTGCTGTAAGACTTTCCAAAGTACTAGAACAAGAGGTGCATTTTGAACTTAATTCGATGAAGTTTTGGACAAGTTTCGGTACATCAGCAATAGCTTTGGTAGGTACCATACATTCGTGGCAAATAGAGTGGTTACCATCACCGATGCATCTCATCCAAGTCAATGGACATATGTGGAGTCCTCTGAAAACCCTGCTGATGACGCATCCAGGGGGTTTTATGCAGATGACTTGATGAAATATCAAAGATGGATTTATGGGCCATAGTTTCTCAGGTTATCTGAGAGCTCATAGCCCTCAATCGAACAGAAGGAACAATAGCTTGGTGAGGATGATCCAGAGGTCAAAAGGAAGGTAAAGGTTAATGCAACCAATATCCAGCAACCACAACTCACACTAATCTTGATGATTAGCAAATGCTCAAGCTGGTTCAAGTTGAAACATCACATAGCTTGGATGCAGAAACTGAAATTGTTGCTCAAGGAGCTCAGCAACATGCACAAAAGTCTTAGGAACCAAGACATAAGAAAATATCCAAAACGATGTACCAGGCCAGACAAAGGAAACTGAACATGAAGTGGTCAGTTGCAGACTAAGAGGAGGCAGAATTAGCTCTTATAAATTCAATTCAAGGTCAAGCATTTCCAAATAAAATTGCTGCTTTAAGTGATGGCTCAAAGAAGAGATCTATTAGGAAATCCAGTCCTACTCGCAAAGTGGACCTAAGGTACGAAGATGGAGTGCTAAGAGTTGGAGTACGCCTTAGCTGGTCAGCTATACCAGAGGAAAAGAAACATCAGTACATTCTCCCACAGGACTCTTATGTGACAGAGATGATAATAAGAGAAACCCATGAACAACTTCACCAGCAGGAAGAGCTCTAATGCTATCACATCTACGAAAGGAATACTGGATTGTAAGGGCACATGCCCTGGTACGCAAATGCATCAACCGTTGTGTTACTTGTCGACGTTTTGGGGGAAGAACAGGTAAGCAAAAGATGGCTCACCTGCCCACTTCCCGTATGACCTCAGATGAGCCACCCTTTACAAGGGTAGGTATGGACTTCTTTGGACCTTTTGAAGTTAAGCAGGGAAGATCAATGGTGAAGAGATATGGTGTGATTTTCACATGTTTTGCAGTACGTGCCGTACACTTGGAGGTAACTAATTCATTGAACACTGATTCTTGTATCAACGCTTTACGAAGCTTTAATTCAAGAGAGGACAAATTGCGGAAATTTCGTCTGACAATGGCCCAAATCATGTAGCAGCAAATTAAGAATTGAAACGTAGTATTCAACAATGGAATGAAACTAAAATCAGAAATCAGATGCTACAAGCCAACATTGACTTGAAATTCAGTCCACCAACTGGTTCACACTATGGAGGCGTGAGGGAACGGCAAATTAGCACTGTTCGGCAAATCCTGAATGTTTTGCTCAACTCACAAACCTTAACAGATGAAAGCTTGCAAACCATAATGTTCGAGGTAGAAGCGACTATAAGCAGTCGACATTTAACTGTGGTGTCCCTGGACCTCAACGATGTAGAACCCCTTACCCCCAACCACCTGTTGCTTCTGAAGGGTAAACCCAGCCTTCCACCCGGAATCTTAAAAAGAAAAACAGATATCCATGTGAGGCGGCGTTGGAGACAGGCACAATTTCCTGCTGACCTCATCTGGAAGAGGTGGTTTTGTGAATACTTACCTCAACTTTAGCAGCGTCAAAAAATGGTTGAACCAAAAAAAAAAAACTTTAGATTGGAGACATTGTTTTAAATGTGGAAAATAACGTGCCTAGAAACTCTTGGTTATTGGGACGCATCAGAGCTCTCGTACCGTATAAATAAGGAGAGGTACGGCGTCTTAAAATGAAAACTGTAATCTCTGTTTGTTTTGGAACGGCCAATCACCAAATTATGTCTTTTGTTAGAGGCCGATCATTAATTATTTGTTGTGTTTCCCTTTACCAAGGTGAGCCAAGCGCCCTGTGTAATGATCGTGAAGGTCTAAATAATTTGTTGTGGTGAACTTGATGCATACAGTTACTCATGCTATATTTTTACGTGACATTTGTGTATGACTGCTTCAGCAATCTGATTTGTTGTGATCTATCACATAAAACTCAACTTTTTTAAGAAGTTATAATTTTCCCAAGGTGAGCCAAGCGCCCTTTGGTTACAGGCTATGAAAGCATACATGTGTATGGTTCATTATCTTTTATGGACTTCATTTACCGATAGTGTTGATTTAGTTGTGTTTATAACTTTACAATTTAAACTTTATCTTGTAAGCATTAATGAGCATGTTTATCATTATTTTTACCTAACTTTGATGCAAACATTTAAACCGAAGTCTCTGAACTTGCGTGAGTGAACTTTCAGAACTTGCATGGTTTTGGTCATTCAATAGCTTTTCCTTCAACCTATACCATTTATCTTTTATGCATTTATTAAAAATTGTACATAAGGTAATTGTCGAACTTCTTTCGTTTGTACTATTAGGAGCCGGTGTAGGTGCAGGGTTCTTTTGTCATTTTCTAGTGGAAAACGAATGTCTGTCAAAGTCTAGTTACGGACTGTCTGGCTAAGTCTAGTGTGGGGGCGATATTCACATTTTCGGGATTCGTTCGCTTGCTTAACGGTTACAAAGCCAGCAAGATATTTACGGTGTGATATAATAAGATATTTTTTTTACGAGATACGAATACGATCAAAATCAATTTGTAAACAAGACAAGTAACTTACTCCTGCATCGGCTGTGTACGTTATTATTTATGGCAGATTTTGAAGAGAAAACATGTTGGTAAACTGTACATCTGTAAATACACGCAGTTTGTTTACATTACGTGATTTTAGTACTTGTCATTTCAGTTAACTCACGTTATGATTAGCCTTCGAACGATACGAACGCAAATTTTGTCAGTTTTCAAGATATATATATATATATATATATATATATATATATATATATATATATATATATATATATATATATATATATATATATATATATATATATATTTATATATATTTAAATTTAAATATATATATATATATACATTTATATATATATATATATATATATATATATATATATATATATATATATATATATATATATATATATATATATATAATATATATATATGTATAAATATTTATATATATATATATATATATGTATAAATATATATATATATATATATATATATATATATATATATATATATATATATATATATATATATATATATATATATATATATATATATATATATATATATATATATATATATATATATATATATATATATATATATATATATATATATATATATATATATATATATATATATATATATATATATATATATATATATATATATATATATAGCAGCTTTAACTCATAAGTTTTTGAATGATTTGTTTGGTGTTTCTCTTCAGAATATATCAGGATATATTGTTTGTTTTTTCTCTTTCAAATGAACTTCATGTTCAGATGTACTGCATCTTTCATTAATTACCAATACAAACTCTTCGTTTTTACTAGTGTGACGAATGGACTTAGTATAACACTTTTTCCACACACCTGGGCCCATCCGTTTTGAAGATTTATGACAGAAGAATATATATTTTTTAAATTGATTGATTTATTTGTATTTATTTTATTTCTTTAAATATTGCTTTTCATCTGGTAGGTTACTGTGTTCTACTTTCGGAATTGGAGGTCCTGTATCCGGTAGGCTACGGTATTCTACCCCGGAATCAAAAACTGGAGGTTCTGGGGCTGTGATAAAATGTATATTATGGTGCTTACTTTTAGCAAGGTCTTTAGCAACCATAATATTATTGTTGTAGTCAATCTAAGTATCTATACGCAAAAACATATTGCTAGGAATCATGTACAAATCTTGACCCACACTTAAATCTAAAGGAGTTGAGGCATAAGTCAGGGTATCTTGGAAGCGTTGAATAGAAGATGGGAGATCTATAGGAGCAACCACTGCATCCTGAACATTTCAAATAAATTGTTGATAAGCATCCAGACTAGCACCTCCACCAAGAATTTGACTGCGAATTTGTGTTAGAGCACCTAAAATAGCCCACACAAAAACACGAATGCTGTCGTTGATACCGAGTATCCAGTTTCCATATTCGATGGTTGACTGATGTAGTCGACGGTCAGCATCACTGCCCGTTCACCAAATGACATGATTTTCTTATAATAGTAATTCTTATAATAATAATTGCTCAGTTCAAATTCTGCAACGACCATCTTCGATGTTTTTTCTGACAAGGTCTACTTCGCCTTCGAGATAATGAAAGGGGTATACCTACAAAAGTGCGTTGGATTCTGCGGTTAGAAAAATAAAACAAAAATCAGTTGTAATAACCCATTTAAATCCACTATAAGTTCAATTTGTTTATACATGTAAGTTTGTAATTATCAGTACAGGTTTTGCAGTCTCAGAGCACTCGCTTGCCAAATGGCTCAAAATTCTTGGTCGCAACAATTTTTTCCAGTAAAATTCATGCTGAAGTTTTTATTGGCAATAAATTTCCAACCAAATGGTATTCTTTTTTGTTAGTACTATCACAGAAGAGAAGCCCCAAACTTTTATAGGACAACACTCAACAAAAAACAAATTAATTTAAATTACTTTCAGTTTTTTAGGGGGCTGCTAAAACGTATAAGCTAGGCCTATATTTCTTATTGGTTTCAACTACATTAAAATCTTTACAATAAGGTTAGTTCGGCTAAAGCTTAGACCCTTAAAAATAATAGAATAACTAATTTTGTATTCAGAATTTGGTTCAAATCAAAACTATTCATTCCGGACAGTTCATATTCATCAGAGAAATTAGGTGGAAAAAAGAATTAGGCCTAGAGTTACTCACCTTTTGTTTAAATAATACCTATTCGTAATAATACTAGAACAAGAGGTTCTAAATACAGGACAATTCTTTAATCACATTCATTCACCAACGTTTGACATAATTGTTTCTCCAATCGGATTTGCAAGTTATAGAATAATTTACCAAAGGAGGCTGTGGAAGCATGTAATCTAAATTTGTTTAAGAACACGCTAAATAAGCACTGGTGTAATCGGGCTTTTCGCTTCCACCTCAAGGCCGAGAGTCACGAATTACTTGACACTTCTAGGTCTGGAATCTCAGGCCACTAGCCTTTCGTCAAGGAAACATTATAGGTAGCATAGGTAGGTATTACAATTGAGCATAGGCCCAACGTTACATTCTGTGGACACCTTCCAACGTTGCAATTGTATAGTCAAACTCACACCATCTGAACACGGAATTTTTTGCCGGATTAAGTCCAGCTTCTTGCAATAAACAAGACTGTTTTTCCTTCACAGAAGGAACAACGTACATGATAGAACATTTATTCTGCGTCATAATATTCGCGATAAACTCGCGAGTCCATCACGGAGTTGATCATAGAGATGTTTACACCTGTTAATGGCGACCGTGATACCAGAGAGCGTGACGTCATTCGCCCTATACCTACAGTGTTGCGAAATCAATGATACTTTTTTAAGTCACCCACTCATGTTGGTTTCAAGTGAGGGCAGTAGAGAGTTAAGCATTTTAAAAATAGATCATACCAAAGAAATGTGTAAATAAAGTATTCTACGCAATATGTAAATTACTTTTTTATTTTTCATACCGATTTAATTTTACAGTTACTTTTTGTGCACTTTTAGTTCAATAAACAACAAAAATTGATCTTGACGTCATTCATGGATAAAGTGCGAACAAAATTGACAAACCGGTACCGGTACGGTACGATGCCAATGCGTTTATTACTCATTGTTTTACGTCTGAACATGACAAATTGAAAATTTAAAGCATTTAAAAGGAATTACTGCCTTACCTTATCGAAGACGTTATGCATTACGCCTAGGCCCTCGTCTCCTAAAATCCTCGTCTCCTAAAATCTAAAAATCATTCCTGGAAATTTTCATATACATTTATGATAGAGGAATTGAGTCTTCATTGTGGAGGTAACCAATTTCCAAAACAAAAAAAAGTAGCAAGCTTTGACATCACAATTTTGATTTACTGCAATGATTACCTGTATAAATTTAAGTTTAACAACAAAACAACTGGTAATCAACTTTACAAACATTCCTGACAGCTTCCTTATGAAACATCTCCTGTGGATGACCATACTGCCATAAGTCTTCCACTTATCATTACAGCTGAAATCAGCCAATTTTGTGAAGTGATGCTGATATAATGTACCACACTATTTCACAATATGAGTTTTAAAGAAAGAATCAGAAATCAACCAAATTTGAGATTTTTTTCTATGCAGCCTAACAACTATAAATCCCCATGGTTGTAAAGTGTGGCCTATGGTCAAATTAGCTAAGTCTAGTAAAATACATGTTGAAATGAATGACTGGTTTGCTGGTTTTGATATTGAATTTTCAGGCTTGGGGGTTTGTGTCTTTTGTTGATTAGGCAGACAAATTTTTATGTATAAAAAAAGTACACTAAAATTATCATTTCATTTTCTTATGAGCTGATAACAGTACATTCCACTGCCCAGAAAATCATTATACATGTGCCTGGAGTCAGAAAATATTTGGGCATGGTATCGTGTACCACAAAATGATATACAGGTATTCAGCTCACTAATATCTGGTACAAAATTAATTTACATTGCAAAAAATGTTCTTACATTGGATACCAAAGCATAAACAAATGAGAGAAAAACTAAAAATTGCCTATCAGTGAGAAGAGAAATTCCATGAAGCAAAATTTTGAAGTAGAGCTTTTTTTTATCTTCTCAACTTGAAGCTTGAGAATTGTTTGCAAACAAATTGAAAACAACTTTAATAAGTAATACACATAGAATTAAAAAAATGCATCCATGAATTGGAAGTAATTAGGCTGCAATACAACATATAGGCCTATTCCAAAGAGTTTTATGATTATTTTTGAAGTTAAACTTTATGAATTTAGGGCCTGCAATTGTTGGTAAATGATGTTGAACAGAAAAATGTAAATGAAACTGAAAACTTATAGTTTATTTAAATAGAGATAAAAGTAATAAGTGAGCAATTTGATCTACTGTTTTTCTACCTATCAAAACAAGTTGGCATTCAACTCACTTTTACTTTGTTTTATTCACACCTATCTGTCAGTTGGTCAGCCTGTTTAGACTTTGTTTGATGGGTGTGTTGTTGATAGGCACATGACAACTATAAAACTAATTAGACATACGCCTATCTTGGTTTCATGCCCACCCAACCCTAGCTAACAATTGTAATGCTGCATTTTAAGCATAGCCTTTTTATCATGACAGATATTTACTAATATTTTCTTGTCATTAATTAGCTGAGGTTTTTTTTTTTTTTTTTTAATGACTGCTGACGTTTATTGATACACATTGGTCTGACTGTACAATGTATTCTAATCCAGTAAATGTTGTTAGTGTACACATAACAAATGTCCCATAGTAATGCACGTAAACAGTGAGTATGTGACTAATAAATACTCGCACCCCAATCTACTATAAGATGTATAAATGATCTAGAAACCATCTGTCTTGAGTCTGTGGGAAAATAGAGATGATCCCTCAATAACCAAACAGCAAAAGTGAACAATAAATTGCAAAGAAATAAAAAGTAATATTATAAGCTGGAATGAGTATGTTCTTACAAATTCTAATTATTAAATTGATGAGGAACTTGAAGGGTTGAAGCTTTCTCAAGTCAATACCATGGTAATGTACATATATAGGCCCTAACGTTATGCTACCAAATTGCAAATGGTTTCACACAATGTAACGTTAGGCTTAGGCCTAAGTTACACTAACGAGGTTACTGTAGCCTGGATAGTCAACACAATGACCTATGATTACCCCGGCGACGCTTTTTGAGAGCAATCAATCGCTACATACATGTCTGAATAAAATAAGATGTGATAAGCAACTTCTTCTTGTTCCTAAATAAAACTGAAAATATTGCCCATATTTGTCAGAGTTTACGTCAGTCACTTAAGCCTTAAGGGTTAAACTAACGGCGTACGTTCGGCGTTAGCTAGCTTCAGACTGTTCAACAACAACTGGCACAATTAAGATAGCACATTATTTCAGGTTTACTAAGATTGTTCAAAACACCTACTAGCTTTAATTATTTATCCCTCATCAGAAAAGTTGTTCGCGTAGTATTTTTCTTAAGATATACTTATCAGTTAGGCCTAAGTAAGTAAGTGCGATACATTCCTGTTTACAATCTAATGCTGCGCTAAAATCTTGTTGCCCTGCATGTACTGTAAAAAGAAATCGTTGTTTTTGTGTTCTTGATAGAAATAAAATGAACGTTAATCTTGGTTAGAAAGACAAGTTATGATTAAAACTAATATAATTATAATTAATTTTGTGGAGTAAAGAGTTTCAATTTTTGTTTTTAAGGTTAAATTTGCAGTTTGCCAATTAATCATTGACTCCAATTTTAAATGTACCGACATATCTGCTGCCCTCTCTTGGAACCAACATGGGTGGAGGACGGACCAAAACGTAACACACTGTAGGTATAAGAGTTTCGTCTCTCGGCTTTCGGCCTATACGTAGTATAGGGCGAATGACGTCACGCTCTTTGGTGATACAAAATTATATCATTTCATTGACTAATTTAGTTTTGAAACGGACAATATCAATCTATCGAACGACCGATACCGTTTGTTAATTGGTTGAATGAACATAATTTTAGGCTCTTTCGGAGTTCAGAAATCATGCTATTTTGCCGTATATTTCTCCAATTTTTGAACAAATGTGCAACTTCTGCAGATGGGAACATCCCGATTAAGATTCCTATCATTTTAAAGAACATTTTAAGTGTATAAAAAGTACTTCCTTGATGAAGATCACGAAACAAGAGAAAAACAAGACATGGCCCACGGTCTATTATGATTGCGGAAGGTATTTTCCGACCAGAAAGATACTGAGGACGCATATATCTAATTGTTGGAGGACTTCAAAGAGAGGTTGCAGTGATGATCGTACTGATCGCCGAATGAATTCCAATATTCGTATGCACACCATTCCCGAAGTACGTATCCATCACCCCTTCTCCTCGACGAGAAGAAGCCGTGACCCTAGTGGTACAAACGGTATGGACGTTAGTCAGCAGGTAAAAGACCCCTCCAAAATCTGGTATGGTAACCATTCAACAGAAGTTTACAACTTAGTCTTGTCTGCATTGGAAAAACTCTCCATTTTCTACATGTAAATTTGCTGTTATTAGTCATCTGCCATAATTTAGGAATGGGTACTCCGATCGCACCCCCACTCAAAACTAAATTTAAAGGACAACATTACAAGAATGACATCAGGATTTGGGTTGACTGTTCTGCACCTGATAATTCACAAATATTGTTAACATCAAAACCTTTAAATGTATAACTAAGACAAAATATACCTTTCTACTTACTGATGTTTTAAAACCTCACTATATTCCCCCGCAACTTTGAAGAACAACATAATATGATATAATGTGATATATAATAATTCACAAATATTGTTAATAGTCTGGTTGCAAATAGCAAAAAGATGCTTCTATATCGATTTGCTAAACATTTTGGGTACAAGCTGGAAACAGGTCCATGTAGATAAAATAGGTGTAGGAGATTACAAAATACCTGTTTCCAATTCTATTCTTTTTCTTTGGCCGCCATTTTGAATTTCAAAATGGTCGTCTTATTGAACATAGTATATATAGATTCTCTCAACTTTTACGTTAGATACAGGACTATTGTGGGTATTATGTTAACTTTTCTATGGTAGATGACTTTATAAGACAATTTTAGATGTTTGTCATTTATTTAAAAATGGCGATCAGTTAGAAAAACAAAATGGCGATTAATAAAATCAAAATGGCCGCCCTAATAAATTGTCAAAAATAGAATATATATATAAGTATATATATTTTTAAATTTTACTTCTAACTGAACCATTTTCCAACCAATTTAATTGACTCCTAAGTTTGCAAAATTTTGATAGTTTTATATTAGATGCATCTGGCAACCATGTGACAGACATTTTAGCACTGCTGCAGTAATATATGTCACACACATGTGCTATCAAGATTAATGCAAAATAGAGGTAAGATATCTGCATTTTTAAAGATAGGTGCAAGGCTTGGTTTATTAAACATGTCAAATGAATATAGAAAATATGTTTTATGTATGTTCAGATCGAAATTATCCGCTAACAAGGTAAAACATCATGTTCAGTGTTACTGTTGTACCTACATATATCAGTTCCACGACAAATGTGAAATACTTAAGAATATAACTGTACTCATATAAATTTGCATTAAGTAGGAGATTACCATCAAATGCATGTCTGATTTACCTTAAGACAATAATCCGAGACCTAACTACAATTTAATTCAATTTGACAATGTTAGATTTACTAGCAAACTGCCAGCAATGAGTATATACACCTTAGAAATTGTACATGGTCGTTTGTTTGAACATGTTTTCAAAATATCTTACATTTGGTTAGTATGTTACTTTAGCAAAGGCTTCATGGAGGGGAGGGACTGAGTGTATGTTATAGATAGAGGTACGACTTGGCAATAAGAACTTGTAATTGTCTAAAATTTGTATCCCTGTCCTCCTTTTTATTTTTGTTCTAATGAGCTTTTCAAAATCCTTTTAATACCACTCAATTTTGTATTAGTTTAAGCCATGGACCAGTGCCTTGGTAAATCTTATGATTGCCTATGTATCCTACATTTGACAAAATACATCAGTTTGGTTTCTTACAAAGGGAGTAAAACATCTTTTAACTTTCCCTCCAGAATTATTAAGCTGGAGTCTGCAGCTTTAATCAGAAAAAGAGTGACAGAGTCTGAAATTGAGTGGGAAAATTGCATCTTGTGTCAAGAAGTTAGGCTCTCTAAGAAAAAAGCATCCCTTGTCATCGGCTACATCAGAAGGATTTGCCCGAGTAATTAAAAGTGCCCTGGAAAGAGAGAAATACAATGACACTAAGTCTATAGACGCACTAGACCGTTTGAAAATAGTCAACCTACGGAAAACTGACAAAAATGTTCTTTGGCATAGACCCTGCTATAGCGTATTTACAAACCAAGTTCACATAAATCGTCTCAAGAGCAAAGGTCAGCGAAATATTACCATTTCATCTGGAGAGTCAACTCCTCTGGAAGATGAAACTAATCTAAGAAATTCACCAAGATCGAGAAGATTATCGCTGCCTTCTGTAGACTGGAACAAGTGCATGTACTGCCAGGACGATATACCTTACTCTCATTTACGTCAAGTTCAGACTTTCCCAACATCAGAAAAAGTCCTGACCCTCGCTCAGTTTGATAGCGTAATGAGACACAGATTAGCTGGAGTACATGATCTTATAGCTGCAGAGGCCAAATATCATTTGAATTGTTATACATGTTTTTTGAAGAAGCACAGTAAGCTTAAAGAAAACCAAGATAACATTCCCGAAACAAATTGCTTTGAAAATGTAATGGCTGATCTTGAAAAAAGTGTTGCTCAAGGACACATTTATACATTAACAAGCATTTGGGAACAATATTTGATATGCTTCTCACAGATTTTGCAATGGTTTCAGAAGTTTACAGAAGTAATAGGTTCAAGGAGAAAATACAAAGGTATCTTGGTGATAATGTGATTTTTGTTCAAAACTTGTGTGCTATAGATCCGCAGCTAGTATTTCCTTCTGTGGCTCAAGATATGGCTATGGAAAGATTTGTAGAAGATATAACAGAGGTGCAAGAAATAGATGTTTGTGTGGCTTCTATGAGTAACCAAGCAGAAAATGACGACACTGATATTTTAAGCGGGACATTGAAGCTACAGCTAGTCATGACATCGTTGGAGGAATTGATGAGGAGCATGCGCAGATAATCTTTACTTTCTTATTCGTCTTCTCTGCAATGAAGATGTGTTTGATGTTGAAAATGAGAGTCAAAAGAAGAATGCTCTTAGAACGAAAATTCTCAGTATTTGTCAAGACATCATTTTTCTTGCTTCTGGAGGGCAGAAACTAACACCAAAGCATATCGGTCTTGGCGTTACTATTCACCAGGTCACGAGGTCAAAAGGGCTCATAAAATTCCTCCATGCAACAAGTCATTCTATCAGCTATAAGCATGTTATTCAGATTGACAAAGCCATTGCCGATGATGCTCTTCAGCGTTACAATGGCCATGGAAAAGTGATGATAGCACGTAATTTTACCACTTGGGAAAATTGTGGATATCTCCGTTATGCAGACGACAATATCGATATCAATGAAGAAACACTCAGTGGTATGGACACTTCTCATGCAAGACAATATGTGGCTCTTCGCAAAAAAAGCACCAAATGAGTCAAAAGAGAAATAAATGTTGAGCTAAGATCCAACAGATCCAAAACAAGTCTTCCATCAGAAATGAGTGAGCTTCAAAACTCAAACATGCTTGCAGCCAAACTAGAACCAGTGATGCCCAAAAATGTACAGCTCACTTGGTACGACCCAGACAAGGAAACGATAGCCAAAGCATTCTGCATGGACATGACATGGATTTTTTTGCGACAAGAAAATGAGAAAAACCAACAAGTACCTGCCTGGAGTGGATTCAACCAGAAAGTGTCAAAGAATGAGTTGCCACAAACTGAAGTTGGGCTTTTTCCAATAATCAATGCTCCTGCTGATGATTATGACACGATTTGGACAGTGATGATAAAATGTCAAGCAATGACAAAGAAGCTAAATGCAACATACACAGTAATTACCTTTGATAAAGCACTCTACAACAAAGCTAAAATGCTTCAATGGGAGAAGTTAGAAGATTGCAAAGATTTTGTTATCATGTTAGGAGGCTTCCACACACAGATGAATTTTTCAAAAGTGATTGGTCAGTTCATGCAAGGAGCTGGTCTCAATGATATATAGGTAGAGAGTGGAGTATTTGGAGAAAACACAGCAGAGAATATTCTTAAAGGAAAGGTGTGGAACAAAGTTATACGTGCACATAAACTTGCGCTTGAAGCACTTTGGACAATTCTTTGGCCAAAGTTTATTAATTGGGCACAAAAGAATGAGAAGGAGTTAGGAAGCAAGTTGAGAGAAACAGCAGGGAAGATTATTGAAGGGTTTACCAAAGATGATGATGAGCAGATAGAATCGACACTGGCATTATTCATTGAAGATATTGGACCCATATCAACACTTCTTTATGAATTTGATGCTGACCACAATGACCTAACAACATTCCAATTTTGGTGGAAGTATATGTATCTTGTTACTATTCTTCTGAGATTTACCCGTGCTCTTCGAGATGGAGACTGGGCGCTGTACCTTTCATCGCTAGCTGAAATGTTACCCTGGTTTGCTCTCTTTGACCATGTTAATTACACCAGGTGGGGTATAATTTTTCTCGCAGATATGAAGATGCTACAGGAGACAGCACCAGAGGTTTACCAAGGCCTTGCAGATGGTGACTTCGGTACTAAAGAAACTTCACAAAGATTCAATCAAATCCCTGATGACCAAGCACTTGAGCATATCAACAAACGGGGCAAAGTTGCCGGTGGTTTAGTTGGCATCACCCGCACAAATTCAGCACGAGAACGTTGGTGTCTTACATACAATGAACGGGCTCAGCTCGCCGAAGACACAAAGAAAATGTATCATGTGACGAGTGAGACAGATTTGCAACATAAAGATCTGGGACCTAAGCGAATGGAAAGAGATCAAAAAGATATCACACAACTTGTTCAAGAATTTGAAGGCTTTGATCTATTTTCCACTGATTCCCCAGACCTGGTATCAATCACCACAGAATATGTTGCCAGTACTGATGTGAAGAATGACTTTGTGAAAGCAGAGAAAACAGGAAAGAAGTTCATACACGACTCTGTGAATGACAGACTCATCAAAAAGACAACAAACTTCCATGATAAAATTAAAAGACAGAAACTTAACACGTTTGGTCCAATGTACAGTCATACTGTAAATGTGGATAAAGTAAAAACAACCACTACCAAGGCACGCATCAATCTTTTACGTCAAGTGATTGTTGCATTAGATGCTGGACGTGAAGTTGATGTAGATGGGTTGCTGGAACGTGAACTCTCACCTGTGCCTTTATCAATAGCAAATGTTGATGAAAAGCTGAGATATCCATCAAGTAAATCAGATTTAGGCAAAATCATAGATCAAGGTAAAGCTCAGAATCTACCACCAGTCAGCAACAGTCCTACATGTACTATTGTGGATGCTATGGCAGTAATTTAGTCTCTTGGCAATCATATAGGAGCAAAAAACTTTGGTGAATGGTGTGACAACTTTCGAAAGTCAATTTACAAGCATTTTTCTGAGACATGCAACAGGGTGGACATTGTTTTTGATCGATATCTGGACAACTCCATTAAAGGTGGTACACGAAACAAGTGTGCAAGTGGAAAAAACAAGGGGATACAAACCAGAGTAACCAGCAGAGATCAGAAAATTGGCAACTGGGAAAGATTCATTACACTTGGGAAAAACAAAGAAAGTCTAGCAAACTTTCTCTGCACACAAATGATAAATCATCCCTGTGAAGATCCCAACAAGGAGCTGGTTCTTGGCGGTGGTTTCTCAAACTCAGATAAGGCATGGTCTTCGTCTGGCAGAGATGTGTCAAATCTGCAATCAAACCACGAGGAGGCTGACACGCGTATCCTACTTCATGCTCAAGATGCAAAGAACTCACGATTCCAACTACTTAATATTGTATGCCGTGATATGTGTTGGTGCTTCTTGTTTATCATATGCCCAACCTATGTCAACAAGTGTAGATGCAAGGGGGGACAGCAAAAAAAAAACAATCTTTCATTCCTGTTCATCAAATCCAAATTGATAACAAGGCAAGAGCATCATTGCTTGCATGTCATGCCCTTTCAGGCAGTGACACAACAAGCCAATTTGCTGTAATAGGCAAAAAATCGGCGTGGGAGGAATTTGTAAAGCACCCACAACTGCTTGAGCGGTTAGGTGAAGCTCAAGTTCCTGATAAAAATGCTATGTCTGATGCGGAAGCATTTGTTTGCAAATTGTATGATCCATCTACTGAATCAAGTAAAATACAAGAAATCAGAAGTGCATTTTTTCACAAGGAAAAAAATGTTGAGTCACTACCACCTACTGCAGATGCTTTACATCTGTAAATTAGAAAGCCCATTACCAGACATATGTATGGAAGATGGCTCTTGAACAAAATCCATCACTACCATCTCCAGAGGAGAGCGGCTGGTCTCTTACAACAGATGGAATCCTGAACCGCGCCTTCGCATAGTGGACTGAATGCTAGAAACGTGGCCAGAACATATATCATGCAGTTGTCCTCTCCAGGGTTTGCGGTGTGCAACACGCAGATGCAAGTGTACTTCCATGAAAGTTCCCTGCACTCGGGGATGTTCATGCACAGAGTACTGCCAAAATCCACAATCTTCGCCTTTGAATATACTATGATGCAGTCATTTCTCAAATATACCTTGTATGAGTTTTTGTTTTCATATCGTAGCAAGCTATGTTTTTCTTTTGATAATCTTTTTGAACAGTTGAAGTCAGCTTCCAGCAATGGTGTTTGGGAAATAATTTATGAAAGCTATCCATTTCAAAATCAAACATGGCCGCCATTCCGCCATTTTGGAACTAACAATGACGACCAACATCAAATTTATCCGAATGATTAAATCACCAGGTTTTATTTTACTTTGAATCAAATTTGCATACACCCCCTTAATTTTCTTTCAATATACTGAGAAGTTCAAGATATACTGAATGGAACAACTTTTTGATGTTTTGTTTAAAGTTTGAAGTAGAAACAAACCTTTGGGGGCCATTTTGAAAACAAAGATAACAAGGTTTCCAAAAAAATGTTGAATAATACACGCTCTATATTTCATTTCGTAACAGCTATGAATGAACTATTATCCATCATCATCTTTAAACTTAAAAGTTACTGTGAAAATATGTTCTGTTTAAATTATCTACAAAATGGCGGCCATTTTGAATTTCAAGATGACTGCCAACTGCTGAGCATATAGATTCTTGTTAAGACTTTTTATTCCATATAAGATCAACATTTTTACCAGTTATTTAATGTTAACCTTACCTAAAAAATGCCAAAATACTTATATTTTTATAAAATATGCTCTATTTGGCGGCCATTTTGAAATTAAAATTGGCGGCCACCTCAAGGATTTTTTTTTGTGGAAACAGCTTTTTTTAGACTCTTATACGACTAAACTATCAATTGAAATCATTTCCCGACTTGTACCCAAAATGTTTAGCACTTGTCATTTTTGGGCCATTTGCAACCAGACTATAATATCAAAAGCTTTAAATGTATAACTAAGACCAAATATACCTTTCTACTTACTGATGTTTTAAGACCTCACTATATTCCCCCTCAACTTTGAAGAACAACATAATATAATATAATGTAATATATAATAATTCACAAATATTCTTAACATCAAAACCTTTAAATGTATAACTAAAACAAAATATACCTTTTTACTTACTGATGTTTTGAAACTTTATCATATTCCCACTCAACTTTAAAGAACAACATTATAATTAAATAATGCAACATTTGTAACGTCTATTACAAAACCAGACAGTTCCCAAATATTGCTGTGTATATGCATAACGTTCAAAAATTTAGTACGTTAGCAAGACTGTGTATCTTATTAGATCAGGGACCGCGGAGACTGGAAGGGGGAATGGGGGCTTTAGCCCCACTTTTTGCTTTTTGCTGTGCAAAAAAAAATAGTATGGCCTTAGAGGATTTCACCTTCCTGGTTTTCACTGTTGGCAGGTTAAATTGGCAAATTATAAACATATAATTGAAGCAATTGAAGGAACATTTGTTCAAATTATTTTCATCATATTATCATATTTCCAGAAAATTGATATAAAGTTTTTTTAAATTGCCTAAAAATGAAGGAAATGTCTCGAAAATAAAAGAAAATTGCCAAAAATGAGGGCAATTTTCTTCAAATTAAAGAAAATGTTCCAAAAATGAAGGTAAAATTGAAAGAAACTTTGAAAATTATTTAAAATTCTGGTCAAATTTGTCAACTAATTTCACAGAAATTGACAAAAAGTTCCTCAAGCTCGCCTGAAATAATAAAAGAATCTGAAAATTGAAGAAAATTGCCAAACTTTAAGGCAATATCCTCAAAATCGAAGAAAATTTCTCAAAAATGAAAATAAAGTTAAACAAATTTTTTAAAACTTCTGGTAAAATTTCTCAAAAATTGGATAAATTTTCAAAAATTGACAAAATTTCCTCAAAATCAAAGATAAAAATCTTAAAATCGAAGAATATTTTCCTAGAATTTTCAAACAATTGATCGAAATTTTAAGAAAAGTGCCCACAAATGAATAAAATTTCCTGAAAATTGTCAAATATTTCACCGAAATTGTGAAGAAAGTACCTAAAAATAAACAAAATTTCCTAAAAACATTCAAACAATTCACTAAAATTGTAAGGAAAGTACCCAAAAATGAACAAATTTTCCCGATTAGCAGCTACGTCAATGATGGAACTTACCGCCCCCCTCCCCCCTCCCCTCCCCAGGTGATCCTTTCTATGCCTCCGGCTAACACTATATGTACCAATATGGTTGGGAGTCAGTACAGGGTAGAAAATGAATGTGATGGTGCCTTTTATTTTCGCCATTTTTACTTCTTCACCCCCCCGCCCTCCCTGCCCCTTCACACATACACACTCCCCACGCACAATTTCAAAATTGCTCCGCTGTCCCTGTATATTATATCATTAAATTAATCAGTTACTGTCAGATCCCTAGGATTTACATTGCTTACTTCAAAGATTTTCTTCCGGAGTCCAGACCACTATATCCTTAAATGATATATGGTATGCATTATATGAAAATAAAATAAAGATATATAGGACACGAATTTGTATTAGTCACAGACTATTAGATTAATACTTCATGACAATTTTGCAGCAAGCTCAGGGAAATCTTTAAGATTTTCTTCATAAATTTGTCTACTTTTTCACTCAGAGCAACAGTAAAGTTTTGCTTCCATCGGTCTTGCTTACCTGTATAAGACAAAACAAAAAATGGAAAGGAATGAAATGGTAGGGATTGTGTCGTCAGGTGGTTTTTTTAATTTATTTCTTATACTGGTTTTAAAGATATATGTGTCGTACTTATCGAATTTTATATAGCTGTCAACAACGTTCGCAAAACGACATGTACAGCTCGTCATAGGGGCAAGGGGGTGTACTATTCTCCACAAATTTGCTAATTAGTGTTTGTTTTATATGTATCATAAAAAATGTTCGTATTTTGCCCCAATTATATTTCACCTCGCCAACTCAAATATCTTACAGCCGCCCGCGCATACATTTCTGGAACTTGAGTTCTTGTTAAATGTTACAGATTTGTTTTTTAATTGAAAATGTCACATCAATTGTCTGAGTACTAATTCCATTGCACATCAATTATTCATAGCAGTTGTTGGAACATATAAACTAAACTAAACTAAAACAGAACAGTTATAGGTAGAAGCAACATTATAGCTAAATTGTTTACAATTGTTTACAAGTAACAATTTTTACAATATCGGTTAACCTTGATTTAAAGATAAATGATATTTAAAGGTATATGTCGAGGTTTCAAGTCTTTTAAGAATTAGTTCGGGGGTCAAGCACGTCCATCTCATATGAAAGAGGAAAAAGTTAAACATTTTTTTTTTAAATACATTAACAATTATTAGGAATGTGAGGTTGGAGGGCGCCAACCTTAGTACGCCAGTCATTTCTACACAGATAAGACAGAGCTTTAAAATTTTAAATCTCTTTAACGGAATAACATTTTAGAATACTTTCTTCACCATTTTGTTTCTTTTAATGTCCTCTTTCATGTCAGATAAACTTGCTACACCACTAAACTAATCATTTGAATGGTCACAAGAGCACTTAGGACTATGATTATGACACTTAAAAATAAAATGCTTATCTAGCACGCAACGGAATAACAACAGCTTTTTGGAGCACTAGACCGAAAAGTGATATAAAAATAAAATTTATCTAGCACGAACCATTCCCCTTGATATAAAAATTCACGTTGGGCTATGGAAGCATGAAGTTCATCGATCTGTTGTGGACAATATATCTGTACAATTTGCAAAACAGAGCGCTCTCATTTTTCAGTCTAGTGCTCCTTTAATGTAATTCTCTCTCATATTTTAGATATCAAACAGTCGAAGGTTCTTTCTACTGCTAAATCTGGTTCAGGTTAATGCCCAATTTTCTGTTTATTACAGTCAACAATATATATATATATATATATATATATATATATATATATATATATATATATATATATATATATATATATATATATATATATATATATATATATATATATATATATATATATATATATATATATATATATATATATATATATATATATATATATATATATATATATATATATATATATATATATATTATATATATATATATATATATATTATATATATATATATATATATATATATATATATATATATATATATATATATATATATATATATATATATATATATATATATATATATATATATATATATATATATATATATATATATATATATATATATATATATATATATATATATATATATATATATGTATATATATATATATATATATATATATATATATATATATATATATATATATATATATATATATATATATATATATATATATATATATATATATATATATATATATATATATATATATATATATATATATATATATATATATATATATATATATATATATATATATATATATATATATATATATATATATATATATATATATATATATATATTTGTTTGTATATTAGGGAAAGGCCGAAAAACAAGGAGTAAACATGGGTAATTTTCTAGTTGTCTCATTCTGAGGTCAGAGAATATTGCACAATTTATGCTAACGAGACATCCCGGTATCTAATGATGTCAATTGCACAATGGACAGTTTCTAACCGGTTTTGAAGATACCTTTCGCATTTTGAATGGTGTTTGGTATATTTGTAACATTTTAAGCCTATAATTGCCACCTGTCTATATACCTTTAAACAATTTTGTGCATTGATATTATTCATATCAATTTCTGATGTATGAGCGACCTTGTTATTTGTTATTTCAATCATTTTATTATATCTATCATATATTTCTATAAATGAACGCAACTAACTCTGACGAAACATCTATGAGTCTTCCATGCTGTCATGGCCTACTTGAGTTTCACCTACCATGTTTGATGATCGAAACCTGTCCGAAGAATGTCGAAAGTTCACAGTTCTCATCAGTTTCCGACTTCTTATACGATTCTTTCATGTCTTTTATTGTTGCTTTTTGCATTGTTTGTTGGATCGCTTCTTCCGATACATTGATTTTCAGATGGGCGATCAATTTATCAATCACTCCTCGAAAGTTCTGTATGATACAAACACAGAAGAGTTTAGCCCAATCCAAATTTGTGTCTATAGGCAAAGGGGATAGTACCCAAGTCGATGATACCCCCTTCAATTACGAATACATATAATGTATGAGTCCCCACACACACACACACATACACACACAATCAGCCAATTATGCTATTGTGTGCATACGAGGAACTTCAATATACAATTATGTCCTACCACAGTGTCATGTACATGTGCATTTGTAAATAGGTCGGCACAGAAAGGTAAGGGGATCATTCCAGGAAGTAACTAAGTAAACGCCCCCTCCCCCTCTCCCCTTCCTTTATGTAAAATCCTAGCTACGTGCCTGTGATATATAAAGTAAATGAGCGCAAGTTATTCGAAAATGAATGTAAATGTGTGCTGTATATAACATGCATGGGTGTGTATATCCATGGAGTTCTAAATGGCACCTCCCTGGCATATCCATGGAGTTCTAAATGGCACCTCCCTGGCATATCCATGGAGTTCTAAATGGCACCTCCCTGGCATATCCATGGAGTTCTAAATGGCACCTCCCTGGCATATCCATGGAGTTCTAAATGGCACCTCCTGGCATATCCATGGAGTTCTAAATGGCACCTCCCTGGCATATCCATGGAGTTCTAAATGGCACCTCCCTGGCATATCCATGGAGTTCTAAATGGCACCTCCCTGGCATATCCATGGAGTTCTAAATGGCACCTCCCTGGCATATCCATGGAGTTCTAAATGGCACCTCCTGGCATATCCATGGAGTTCTAAATGGCACCTCCCTGGCATATCCATGGAGTTCTAAATGGCACCTCCCTGGCATATCCATGGAGTTCTAAATGGCAACTCCCTGGCATATCCCTGGTGTTCTAAATGGCAACTCCCTGGTATATCCCTGGCGTTCTTAATGGCAACTCCCTAGTATATTATTGGTCATGATAGTCTAGCCACTCAGGAATGGACACACAATTTCAGAATCATTATTCTCTCGTTTTCTGAATCATTATCCTCTCGTTTTCTGAATCATTATCCTTTCGTTTTCTAAATCGTGGTCTACCAGTTTCTGATACATCAACATGTTCAATATCATGATCTACAATTTACAGACGGCAGAACTGCTGGAACCTTGATGACAGTGTTGGGTGAAAACCATATAAAAGTCCAGCTCCCGATAGGAGCTGTAGTGAAGCCAATCCGAAATATATAAAGCGGGGTATCCTCTTTAGTTGCAAGATAAAGTGTGTGGAAGGTTCTTAAAGAGAGATATGAAATGATCATTTTAGGTCTTAGTGAAGTAAGGTGGATAGGTGCAGGGGAAGTGGACAGGTACAGGAAAGGTAAACAGATGCAGGAAATGTAAACAGGTGAATGAAGGTAAGGTTAGCGATTGGTGAGACATTATTGTACGTAGGAAACAATGAGGGTCATGAGCAAGGAGTGGGTATCGTGGTGACAGGCAGCAAAGTCCCTCATGTAGTGGACCCCAGTTATTAGTAGACTGATAACAGTAAGGTTCTATGGTATAGACACAAGAAGATCACGATCCTTCTAATTAGTGCAACATAGGTTGCAATATAAGAGGAAAAATACAGGTTTGATGGACAGCTATTGGACACAATTGATAAGTGTAACAGGTACGACATGGTGTGCATTGGAGATTTTTAACACAAAAGTAGGAAACAACAATGAATGGATGGATGACATCATGGGAAAGGAAGGAATTGTTGAAAGAGAAGACAATGGCTAAAGGCTATGTTAGTTCTGTAAGGTGAACTGTTATGTGATTACAGGGACAGTATTTAAATACAAACACAAAACAACGTGGGTAGCGCCAAATGGCAGAGTGAAGAACCAAATTAATCATGTACTAGTAAAAGGAATATGAAGACGTCAGTACTGGATACATGGGTACACAGAGGAGCAAACGCAAAGAGTGACCATGCATTATCTGATACGAACCAAGGTCAGATTGAAATTGAGTATAGATACGTGAATAGATCAAAGAGAAGCCAAACTTAGATGTCGAGAAACTCAAGGACATGCAGATGAGAGAGAGATGCAATGTGGAAGTAAGGAACAGATATGATGCCCTGCAAGTAGAGACACTAGAAGACTGGTGCGGGATTGGAGAAAGCATATGTGGGAGTAGCTGAGAAGATGGTAGGGTACACAAAGAGAACAAGAAAAGCTTGGGTAACTGCGGAGACATGGCACAACGTAGATGAACGGAGAGAGATTGAAAAGAAGACTGATTGCACAAAGTCAGAGAGAGTCAAAGAGAGGTGGAGACAACTGTAGTGAATGAAGAACAGAGAGGTGGAACGATGCGCACGAAATGACAAAAGAAAATGGTTGGACAAATTGGCACACGATGCTTAGAGAATGGACGAATGAAAGATGTTCATACAATAGCACAAAAGGTGACCGGCAAATGGAAGATTAAATCAATTGCTGTAAAGGACACACACGGAGATGTTATAAAGGACAAACAGGAAAGACAGCAAAGGCAGGAAAGGTGGGAAGATTACATTAGCTCGATCTTAAACATACTACGTACTAACAAACTGGGTGCATGGGACAGACGGGAGGATTGAAGAAGAAGTTAAAGTTAAGGTAGGACAGATAACTAGGCATGATGTGCAAGGTACATTGAGACAGACCAAGAATGGAATAATCCCATGCAGGCACAGACCAAGTGACAGCATAAATGCTAAAGCCGGACATGGATGCGACGGTAGCGAGAATGACGAATCTCTTCATTGCAATATGGACAGAAAAGATTACACCTAGAAGATACAAGAATGAGTTAATTGTAAAGATTCCAAAGAAGAGTGACCTCACAGACTGCAGTAACTGGAGAGAGGTAGCATTACTACCAGTAATGAGTAAAGTATGTCGTGTACTATTAATACTTTAAAAAAAAGAGTGGACAAAATGCGAGACAGGACCAAGCAGGTACAAACAGTAGAGTCTTATACTGAGGAATATACTGGAGCAGTGAAATGAGTGGAACACATCTCTGTATGCGCATTTTATTGACTATATATATATATATATATATATATATATATATATATATATATATATATATATATATATATATATATATATATATATATATATATATATATATATATATATATATATATATATATATATATATATATATATATATATATATATATATATATATATATATATATATATATATATATATATATATATATATATATATATATATATATACATATATATTAAATATATATATATATATATATATATATATATATATATATATATATATATATATATATATATATATATATATATATATTATATACATATATATATATATACATATATATATATATATATATATATATATATATATATATATATATATATATATATATATATATATATATATATATATATATATATATATATATATATATATATATATATATATATATATATATATATATATATATATATATATATATATATATATATATATATATATATATATATATATACTTAATTTTTAAATCCTGTAAGAAACGATGAGAATGTTTTCCCTGTCTTTCACCTCCCAGTATGCTTTGACATGGTCGATATGCTTTCCGTAGCTCACTAAAAACAAAAGAAAAACTCTGTTTTCTCTTACGTGTGAACACTATTCTAAGAATAATACCGCTTATTGATTCACTTATGCCTTACTTAGTACTGTTAGCAACAAATTTCCATTTACTAACAAGAAAGAGAGTAAAATTAAGGATCTGTTTAAATTTTAACAGGGATAACCGCATGTGAAAAGGGCAGGGACCGAAATCAAAAAGGGGCACACTTTATGACGTCACTTGGGTCACATCATACAAGAAACAATCGTTGCGTAGGCAGGTATAGACATGTAGATCTAAATTACTGGAGCGAATTTGGCGCAAATGAATTCTATGACGAAAATATGAAATAATCAAAGCATACATTCAAGTTATCTTTAAAGGTATATGGACAATTGCATGTAGCAGCAGAATCCATTAAAATCGGTTAAGATTGACCATCTTACAGCATTTTAAACTTACCGAATTAGTATAAATTGCGGATATTTGGCGACCTCAGTCAAAATGGGACAATAGACAATTGCTCATGTTAATTTATAGGTTTACGGTCTACTCCCCCTCCCCCTTCCTCCCTAAATATTGTGAATAAGAAAATTTTGCTACACAGTGAACAGAAAATTTGTAAACCAAACACTGATATTTGAAATTTGGGAACAAAATGCAAAGAATTACATACCCCAGCTCCCTCTTTATACATCATCACTTCAAGTTTGCACATCCTAAACATTTTTGCAAATTTGTTTTTGTCACACCTTAAAAAGTATAAGTGCTTTTGTGACAATTTCGAGATAATTGTTTTGCTCAGAATTTAATGCTCTTCCATTTGGTAAAACATCTTAATCTCTGTATGTACCTTTAAAGTGTGTGTGTGAGGGTGTGTGTGTGTGTGTGTGTGTGTGTGCGAGCGCTTGTGTGTGTGTGGGGGGGGGGGGTGTATGTGTGTGTGTGGAGGGGGTAGGTGGGGGAGGGGTGTTATTGAATTTCCAACTCACGTTCGCCCGCTAACATGACGTCACATACACCCTCTATATCTTTGGGAAGCTGGTTGTATGCGCTGTCCGACATGAAGGTGTGATAAGAGAGAAACACATCTTTGGGATTTCGTACGACATAGATCACCTGTAAGCAGTAAGTAAAAGGATGGACAAATATTTTCAGCAAAGACTAAATATTTATAATTCTAATGAAACAAGACAACTTAAGATTTCCATCTTGTAAATATTTCCAGTATGATTGATATTATGATAGTCCGTGGATAACTTTTTAAGTCAGATATATCTATATTTTATAACATAAAGAACAAAAACACAAACAGAGCGGATTGTTGAGAATTCATATGGTATTCCCCTGGCTTTTCCATGTTCGCATGCAACCATAAAAGCGAACTTATTGACGATATGCACGATTTCCAATGTCCCGCATCCCACAATTTTACAAACAAAATAATTGCACAAAAAGTTGAAACCGGTGATTCATTTAAAACTTAAATAGATGCGAAGGAATCGAAAGAGCAAAGACAGTTCAATCTGAAATTGAATGGGTATACTTACGGGTGCCTTCTTTTCCCACACTTGTTTTGAAAGAAATTAAATGGGTATACTTACTGGTACCTTCTTTTCCCATACTTGTTTCGAAAGAAATTTAATAGGTATACCTACTGGTACCTTTTTTTCTCATACTTGTTTCGGAAGAAATTGAATGGGTATACCTACTGGTACCTTCTTTTCCCATACTTGTTTGGGAAGAAATTGAATGGCTATACTTACTGGTACCTTCTTTTCCCATACTTGTTTCGGAAGAAATCTGGGCAAAATGTGTGTAACCATAACTCGCGGTGAGGGCGCACTTTTAAGATTTTCCGTAGATATGACGCAATCATCAGGCTTCATTAGCTGTACAATATTTTCAGCGACTATCAACTCAATATGGTGCTTGAAAGGCTTCCGCTTGAAGTTTTCTGGTCGACCATCATGAAGCAATAAATTCACAATCTCTTTCATCCAATGTGTTCCTGTTGAAAAAAAACAGCAGATAAGTATTTTTTTCTGTCATGGCTCTCAGGACAAGGTAGGTCTAGTATTGCTGAGTACATGATGAAAATCCGCCATCTTTGTTATACTAACTTGCACATTTGAGAATAATTACAAACGTTGGTAAATCAAACTACTGATTTTAAAAAATGTAAAATTTAAGGCAGATCTAAAAAGTAGAATCAGGAAAGTTGAAAATGTAAAAAAATTATATTGAAAGTTTAATCTACAATATTAGTTATGCACTACCATTACACAGTTATAGGAACATGTGAACAAAATTTGTCAGAAGAAAGATTGTTTATAGCCAGTGAGCTGAATACAATTACCCAAATGTAGATGCTGTTTTATTTGCATTGTAATTTAAGAATAGC
This sequence comes from Chiridota heheva, assembly GCA_020152595.1. Lineage (NCBI taxonomy): Eukaryota > Metazoa > Echinodermata > Holothuroidea > Apodida > Chiridotidae > Chiridota > Chiridota heheva. Next base: position 634,518 of record JAIGNY010001237.1, on the reverse strand, counting down.
GAACATCATGGACTGACGTACTTGAATGTTTCAAAACATTTCATTCCATTCTTGGATTAAATGGGTGAGGTATGGGGACACTGTGTAATTGTATTTGCTTTTCTAATAAGGAAACACTATCTATATGGCCAAACCAAATTCGTATCATTGCAAAATGGCAATGGAATTGAAAAAATGTATTTTCAAGTGACAGATTGAGCCTTCAGTCTAATCTTATCATAGGGCTTCTCTAGTCTGAAGTCTACGTCCTGGGGCGTGTCTAGCTTTTCATTTTTGAGGGGCTTAAGCTCTCTACTGAGAAACATATCCCAGGAAACACATATTCATGCCCCCCTGTTTTATGTTTTATTTGCATTGTAATATTAGAACTGCGAACATTCTGGACTGACATACTTGAATGTTTCAAAACATTGCATTCCATTCTTGGATTAAATGTGTGTAGTATGGGAGCACTGTGTGATTATATTTGCTTTTCTACAGCCAAAGCTCTTTAGCTATATGGCCAAACCAAAATCATACATTGCAAAATGGCAATGGAATTGAAAAAAAATGTATTTGCAATTGACAGATTGAGCCTTTATTCTGACCTTGGTAGGGCTTCTTTAGTCTGAAGTCCTCGTCCAGGCAGCCAGGCAGCCAAGGGCGTTTCTAGCTTTCGTTTTTGAGGGGCTTAAGCCCTATTGAGAAAGACATATTCATTATTCATGCACCCCTCCCCTCCCCCCTTCCCCAATCCCCAGAAAGGATTTTTATTTTTCGGTAAATCCTTGCTTTCTTTCTCCCAGTTAGGAGAGAAATTTTGAAATCATTGATATAAAATTGATGGAAAATACGTAAAATTGTTGGAAACTTTGACAACATGCATTAAAATTTTCCCGAATTGACAGTTATTTCCTGGAAATTAAAGAAATTGAAAATTTCACGAGAATGAGAAAATTTCCCGAAAAGTGAAAGGCATTTCACGAAAAGTTATATAAATTTCGTGGAAATTTAAGAAAAATTTGCGGAAATAAAGAAACTTTCCTGAAAATTCAAAGAGATTCCTCAAAAACTCCCGAAAATTCAAGAAGAATTCCCGAAAATTCAAAAAGAATTCCCGAAAATAAAAAAAAAATCCCGAAAATTCAAAAAGAATTTCCAAAAATTTAAGAAGAATTCTCGAAAATTTAAGAAGAATTTCCGAAAATTCAAGAAGATTTCCCAAAAATTCAAAAAGAATTTCCGAAAGTTCAAGAAGAATTCCCGAAAATTCAAGAAGATTTCCGAATATACATTTTATGTATATTAACCAATGCAATTTTCAATTTTCAGTTCTTGCTCCCCTAAGAGGTAACCCCTCCTATACCATTAGCCAAGGCAAATGTTGACAGTGCCCATCGGAAGAAAAGGTAAAGGCCTATTTGAAAATTATTGTGTAGGGAGAAGGGAGGGGGAGCATTGCCCCGATAATACTAAAACGTTCGCCTCCTATCTAAAGATTTTTGCTTTATGTAGTAGAATATGTAGTAGATCTATGTTGTAGATAGTTTTGGTCCAAAACTGAATATTATTAAAGAATTTGTATCCAAAATTGAAGAATTTTGGGCCAAAATGAAAGAAGTTTGGTCCAAAATTGAGGATTTTTGGTGCAAACTGTTAAAGTTTGGTTCAAAATTAACAATAATTCAGTCGATACGATCAAAAAATGCCAACATCTGTGAAATTTTGTATCTGGTTCATTTGATATTTCTCTTAATTATGTTTAAGGTTTTGACAAAACAAAACAAAATTGGAAGGGGGTACAACATTGTTTAGGGATTAAGTCCCCAATAGCCACCCCTTAGACACGCCACTGTCTACGGCCACGACCAGCTCTATTAAAGGGCTATGTTTGTTGGTTAGAACATTATATGTAGAGATAAGCAAAAATTACAGCCATTGTAATGAGACAGCTATATCATGTAGCTATATCATGTAATGTGACGAGCAAAGAAAATGGTTAGTATTCCCATATATTCATGGACAGCAAGCCATAGGGGTAAGGGGTCCACCACCGCAACAAAAAATACTCATCGGTGTTTTTGTACTAAACAGGGCCACCGACATGACAGCTCCTTCCTCTGAAAAGGAAAGGTGACCTGGGGTTACCACTCAAATATCCCGTTTATATTTACTCAAAAAGTTTCTTCAATTTTAGGGATGTTTTGTTTTTTCTTCGATTTTCGAGATTGTTTACCAATTTTCGGGAAATGTTTGAAATTTGACCAAATTTTCTAATACTTGTACCAAAATTTTCAATAGTTTTACTAATTTTATGTTACTAACTTCCCAATTTTACCTCCCAACCGGGATACAAAAATCAGAAAAAATATTTAGATACCGGGAAAAGCGCGAAAATACCCCCTTACCCCCTTTCTTCTTCATCCGCACCCTTGCACAGCAAAACATAGAATTCTCACCACTCTTTGGGTAAGTAACGACGAACACGTCGTCATCTCTTACTTCAAAGGACTCCAAGGCATCGATGCTTTTCCTAGTTGACATGGGAGACCATTTGAAATCTTTGTACTTGAAGTATGCAGGAGTATCAGCTAAGGCGGCCAGCGCAGCTGCTAGCACTGGGTCATCTGGTATCTCCATCTTGGTGTATTAGCCTAAAATTTGGATTTGGAAAGTTTGGTAGAATTAAAATGTATTAAGAATCAACTTTATCATTAATGTTTTGGAAGATTTAAGGGCCTATATCCAAAAGAAAAGAAATTTTAAAAGGCTATTATTTCCTGGTGAAGAAAAGCGGGATCATCAGTATAAATTCTCGATCTTTCTTTAGTGTGCAGAAACAGAGAAACCTCCGCTGGAGTATACAGTCATGCACAAAAGATATAAAACGAGAATTTACAGCTTTAAAAACTAAAAGCAATTGTTTAGAAGGAGTGCTAAGTGATGGCGACGCTTCTCGCTCTAGAAGATGTCAAGAAATGGTAACATGACAACTTACTTGGGTGGTGAGTTCCTCAGGTGGATGGTGTCTGTGGGAAGTCCCGCGAGAAGGTGATCCTCACCAAATTTTATGGGCAACATAAAGCAATCCAATCAGGGAACTGAAAACCCACCCCAATTCAGGATAAGTCATGGGCCCACAGAACGTATCACGTGATGTTTATGGGAGTCTACGTGGTCCGCAGAAGCGGAACAATTTGTGATGCACCCAAAGGCAGAGACGTGGAGATATGTATCCAAATAGGTCTGTTTTGGACATTTTCTAGGAAGTTCATGTTGGTGAAACTGATGTGCGGGTCCCAGACAGTGGGAGCGTGCCCAAGTAAGGGTGTTCACGAGAAGTGTACGACAGTCTATCTTAAAGAGGGGTGGGCCCAATAAAGGTTTCTACGAACCATGTTAAGAGTTTCAGTGACTTTGTTGATCGTGTTAGCAATGTAAGTGTTCCATTTTAGATCAGGAAGTCAAAGATAATGGTTAAGACAAGGTATTTTAAGGAGTTTATTTATTCAAAAGGATGATTACCAAGAAAATATTTATGAATAAGGGCAGTTTTTTGTGGGTAATACCGACGACTACACCTTTACTGGGGTTAAAGGCCATTTCCTAAGTGTGAGATCAATTAAGAAGAATGTTTATACCGTTTTGAAGGGATGAACAGTCAGATGGGGAGGACGCAGTGCGGTAGAGGATGCAATCATCAGCGTACATGCAAATGGTGTTGGTAATGTTGTGGGAAATGTCATTAATGAAATAGAGAAAGGAAGAAATCCACCTAAGTGTGTGTCCCGGTATGCCATAGTGGGAAAGTTTAAGTAAATCCGCGGTAGTATAATTCGGGTGCGGACGAAAACGAGGCCCCACAACCTACGATGTGACCAATTTCGGCTGCAAAATTGCGCAATAATTTGCGCAATCAGAGACGAAAAGATTTTCAATATGGGACTGGGGGAAAGTAGGGGCAGAGGTATATGCTCTTAGTGGTGAAAGCTAATTGAAACTGGCTATTTAGGGTAACACAGATTTGTGAAGTGTTAGTAATTGTATGACCATTGTGTTTTAGAGACCGCTATGTTTTAAAGACCGCTATTTGTATTTTAAAATAAAAATAGAAAATAAAAAAACGCCATCAGCAATTTTTGTTTGTTCTGCGACACCCCATACCCCAATTTAATATGCTGGCTACTTCCCTGGAGGTAAAATGATAAATTGACAGCGTAGAGACCCCGCCCTATGGCATCAGGGCTGTTAGCCAAACCAGGATGCTTTTTGGAAAAGTTCCTGGATTGATAACATTATACCGTTATATGTTGGTCTAACAATTGGTTCTAGACTAGTGGAAATGTATATATGAAGACTGAAGGTAGATAATACTTACGATTAAGACGTATAGTGTCAGCTCTCTCAAACAGACGAGGTGTTCCCGACTTCATGCACTGACTCTTATGAGAAGAAGAGTTTATCGGAGATTACCTGGGTAAACTTTATAGACCTGTGACACGGTTATAGTACGAGATGACAAAGCAAATGTGCTATGCAGCTATTCAAAAGTTTAGTAACCCCTTATTTGGATAACACAAAGTCATAAAGAGAAAATTAAATATTGAAATTAGTGAAGGAAGCCAGAGTGCAAAGGTGAGAAGGTGAGTAAAAACACTTTTTGTATGACTTTGTATTTTTATTATCTTAGTAATCAGTATCCGATCACTTCATGCACGTGTTCATGCACTATATGTGCATGCATTCTATGTGTATGCACTCTATGTTCATGCACTCTATGTTCATGCACTATACGTGCATGCACTTTATGTGTATGCACTCTATGCTCATGCACTCTATGTTCATGCACTATATGTGCATGCACTTTATGTGTATGCACTCTATGTTCATGCACTCTATGTTCATGCAATATATGTACATGCACTCTATCCTCGTGCACTCTATGTTCATGCACTCTATGTGCATGCACTCTATGTTCATGCACTCTATCTTCATGCACTCTATGTTCATGCGCTCTATGTTCATGCACTTTATGTGTATGCACTCTATGTGCATGCACTCTATGTTCATGCACTCTATGTTCATGTACTCTATGTTCATTCATGCACTGTATGTTCATGCACTCTATGTGCATGTACTCTATGTGCATGCAATCTATGTTCATGCACTCTATGTTCTTGCACTCTATGTTCATGCTCTCTATGTTCATGCACTCTATGTTCATGCACTCCCAAAGATTTTCCAAGTGCATTTTAATGTTTTTGTACAGTATGATGAATTCGTGTTTGATGATGTTCGGAGAGGTGACGGTTCGGAGAGGGGAGACCCCACAAATTTCCCGGTCAGAAGCGGAAAAATTGCACTGCACGGTATGTACTAAGATTCCATTGTGGCCTTGCTGCTAATAGGGCAATATCATTACATTTTGAGAAAAGGTCCCTAATGGAATATTCCCATGTTTTTTGGTAACATTTTATTAGAAAGAGAAAAATATCAGAAACAATTTCAGTACAAAAATCATGTTGATATGTTTTCTTACCAAGCGATATTCAAATTTTAAGGTTCACAAAAAATGCCAATAAACGAATAGGAAAAGGCTCAGTATGACATTACAGCAACACATTCTCCCACAAAGTTTATGTATTTCATTAAAAGCTATCATCCTTTCTTATTAGTAAAACCTGCTAGAAAAATAAATTTATGAAAGTTAGGTATTCATAGCCAAATATACCCTACTTCAATAACTTTTTTTAAATTGTTTTTAATGACACAGAAAGAACCAATTAACGTTCAAAGAAATACATAAACATTTGCAATGGAATTGTCTCTATGACATCATCAAACACGAATTCATCATACTGTACAAAAACACTAAAATGCACTTGAAAAATCTTTAGAAATCAATATCCTAAACGCAATACGATAGCAACCTGATAAAATTACATTTTACAAAAAAAACATGGAAATATTCTTTCAAATTTTCAGACCATTTCCTTCATTTTCGAAAACTTGTCTTCAAATATAATTAAACAGGGCTTGGGTTAGTTGGCACCCATGGCCCCGGTTACTACGCCAATGTTAATCTATATCTTTAAAACGACACAACACAACAAGTGTTGGATGAGCCAGGCAGGTATATAGGCCTATATGAACACAACACAAGTGCTGGATGAGCCAGGCAGGTATATAGGTCTATATGAACACAACACAACAAGTGCTGGATGAGCCAGGCAGGTATAAAGGCATATATGAACACAACACAACAAGTGCTGGATGAGCCTGGCAGGTATATAGGCCTATATGAACACAACACAAGTGCTGGATGAGCCAGGCAGGTATATAGGCCTATATGAACACAACACAACAAGTGCTGGATGAGCCAGGCAGGTATATAGGCTTATATGAACACAACACAAGTGCTGGATCAGCCAGGCATGTATATAGGCCTATATGAACACAACACAACAAGTGCTGGATCAGCCAGGCAGGTATATAGACCTATATGAACACAACACAAGTGCTGGATCAACCAGGCAGGTATATAGGCCTATATGAACACAACACAACAAGTGCTGGATGAGCCAGGCAGGTATATAGGCCTATATGAACACAACACAAGTGCTGGATCAGTCAGGCAGGTATATAGGCCTATATGAACACAACACAACAAGTGCTGGATGAGCCAGGCAGGCATATAGGCCTATATGAACACAACACAAGTGCTGGATGAGCCAGGCAGGTATATAGGCCTATATGAACACAACACAACAAGTGCTGGATCAACCAGGCAGGTATATAGGCCTATATGAACACAACACAACAAGTGCTGGATGAGCCAGGCAGGTATATAGGCCTATATGAACACAACACAAGTGCTGGATCAACCAGGCAGGTATATAGGCCTATATGAACACAACACAACAAGTGCTGGATGAGCCAGGCAGGTATATAGGCCTATATGAACACAACACAAGTGCTGGATCAACCAGGCAGGTATATAGGCCTATATGAACACAACACAAGTGATTCATTACTCTAATATTAACCAAAACCCCCTCCTTGCTTTTTTTTAGGTTCGCTTCTTAAAAGGCGTGAGTATATAGAGTATGGAAGAGACAATAGAAGGATCTTCAAAATGTGTTGAAATTGCTACTAACGGCGAACAATTTTTCCTTCATTTGACTGAAATGAGTATCAGCATCCAAGCAATAAGGTCACAAAATTAAAATCATAGCCTACCAACAACAAAAAAAGAGCCGGACTATTCTCAATTTTTGTCTGTTAACAGTTAATGCCAGCAGAACATGTATATTGGAAAGACAGAGCCCCGACACAGGTTTGAGATTTGGGGACAAGGAAGGGGGAATGACCAATGTTGGCAATGGAGATGTTGTACGACTGAAGCATCCATTTATCCATCCATCCATCCATCCATCCGTCCATCTATCCATCCATTCATCCATCCATCCATCCATCCATCCATCCATCCATTCATCCATCCATCCATCCATCCATCCATCCATCCATCCATCCATCCATCCATCCATCCATCCATCCATCCATCCATCCATTCATCCATCCATCCATCCATCCATCCATCCATCCATTCATTCATCCATCCATTCATCCATCCATCCATTTGTTTACGTCAGGCCACTTAATCGCCTTCCGCCATAGATAGGGAATTATGCGACAGGACCAGTTATAAGTCGTCCTTTGGAGGGGTGGGGGTAAAGTAATGAGATGAAGATCAAGATCACGCCTTGCCATGTGTAGGTTGATTTTAGGTGATTGGTGTGTTGGTGAGAGTAGTAGGGGAGGAAATTAGGGGGAAAGAGGGTTGTGACCCTATGTTTGTTTTCTAATACTAGAGGGTGGGGCGGGAAATGTCTAGTATGGGCAGAAAGAGGTTTGAAAACTGTAGATATCGTGCCATGTCTAGGAATCACAGGATGCGGGAATGGTTAGTTGAATTTTTTCTCGAAAAAAGTTGCATGAGCTTAAGGCATGAAATACAACGATGAAATGTAGCCACACACTCTATTTGTATGAATAGGCCGGGGAGTGACATGTGAAGAAACATGTTGATCCCACAATATTCATAGGCCTATTTATCCTGCGATAGATCTTTGCCAGCTCAAGGCATCAGGCACCTCAAATTAAATGCTGAATGTATGAAGAAATAATACATTAATTATTCTTTTTGACTTTTGCGGGTCTTTATGTATTGCCGTCATGTGGCAATTGTGCATAATATTTTCGAAGTCTGTAAATCATAAAAATAAGAAAACGTTTTTGGCGGGTCAACTATCTTCACGTGAATATTAGACATCTTTTATTGTTTTTGAAACTTTCTTTATTATTTTAGTTAAATGAAATTGCTATAAACATCTCAGTTTTGAAAGGATATTTGGCTACAAATTAATAGATACCAAAAGAAAATTTCAAAAAGTTAACTAAATGATTTGTCATTCTGGCGCAGATATTGTTCACAGTTTTGAAATTGGTTCTTCAAAACATAAATTGTAATTTCTGCATATTTTAAATTTTGGAAATCTGAAAAGGCCAGATATCGTGTTCACACATGGGCAGTAATATACAATAAAAGTCGGCGTTTCTGTTTGGTCTTACACAACACAACAACAACCAATCAATAGCAGCCGCGGTAGTGACCATGCACACTGTACATTACCCACCCACCAACCCCCTCCCCCTCACACACACACACGCACACACACACCCACACACACACACACACACACACGCACACACAATGCTTACAGTACATACTTAATTAAAAATGATCTACATCCGTATGTAACATAAAGGGATGAATATCACAATTTTACGAATATAACGGAGACGAGATCGTCTCTTTAAACTATAGAATTGAAAGCGTCTTTCCAGCGGAAATTTATGTGTTGGCGTCATCTGACAATTGGGCATCTTTCAATTTGTTACAACTTTTAACAATCTCAGGAAGAGACAAACAATGAATTTTTGGGCAAAGTCTTTATGTGTTGCCGTCGTCACGTAATATGCATCTTTTAAAAGATTCCGCAAAATCCTTGCATATTTGGAATTTGTCGAACAAGTTTGGCGCATATATATGCATATAAAAGATTTTTTTGGTCACTGTGCAGAATGACAGTCTGTGATTTTGATACCTGCAGTAAGTGATTTTTGATACTTGCAGTATGAAAAAAGATGATTTTTTGATACCTGCAGTACAAAAATAAGTGATTTTTGATACCTGCAGTATGAAAATATGCAATTTTTTGGAGACCAGCAGTATGAAAGATTTGATTTTTGATACTTGCACTACGAAAATTCTAAATAAAAGGCAACTGCTTGGGCGGCACATGTATTATGCCTTACACATGGAAGTGCTCCCCCTTGCCCCCCACCCCCTTCCCTTTCTTTCCCATCCCTCCTGGTTCGGGCTTTCATGCTGCATGAAATTATTATAAATGTTGTACCTGTAATTGCTCCAAGTGGCATGAATTCTAGGCAGTTCACCCATGTGGTTAACTGGTAAA
>JAIGNY010001237.1:562500-620000 GCA_020152595.1 Chiridota heheva | reverse complement strand
ATCTCTGTTCTCCTGGTAAGAGTCAATAAGCAACTTATCACGTCTTGGGAAAACTTAGCAAAATCTATACGGCTGGACAAAACCTGCCGGGAGAATTTGTCCGGTGGACCGAATCTTCTACGGGAAAATTTGTCCTAGGGACACATCTTAAAACAAATGTGTCATTGATATTTCTGGCATCGTTGCAGATATACACGGAACTTTGAAGAATGTCAATTTTGCAATTTCGACATTCATTGTACGTATTTCTGAAAATATTTCATTTTATACAAAATGATTTTTGTAGACTTGAAATATATTGTACTTTTCTTAATGCCTTTTTGCAATAGAGCATAGCACCAACCTGCTTGTGCATTCAAGTAAACAAGAAGGCATGGGATCATTGGGAAATTGGCGTTATAGCTTCGGGGCGCATGTTTACATAGTGCAGTGAATCTGCTTGAGTCCCCTGACATTGAAATATCGCACTTGATCACTGGCAGACTGGGCTTTTTCAATAGCTTGAGTATGTATTGGTGTAAAGCTTTTGGCATTATAGTCAGTATCAATTACCAATTACTTCTTCGGTATCCAGGGAGTGGTAATTTCCAAACCGTTGAGTGCAGACGTGGGCGTTAATTGTTGGAATATTTAACTGTATTTTTCAGTAAGTTACAAGAGTTCAGGATGGCGCCATTTTGATATTCCACTGACTAACTGATCAGTCTAAGATAGGTACACGTTCAATTCAATTCAATTTATTTTTCCATCTTCTCATAATATTTACATAACAACAAAACGGTGAAGACAATACAATGCAACGAAAATAAGTAATAAATTATATAAAAAATATAATGAAAATTACAGAGAGAAAATGGTGGAAGGGCTTGGAAGCGTTTTTGATGCTTGCCTTCCACTTTGTTCATATCCTAGGTTCACGATTCCGGGAATTTACGGTCTTTAGTCAATATAGTGTGAATATATTATAGGTTTTAGCAGAGGTTCCTTATGTCCACGGTTGGGCACTCTATAGGTAAACTGCAAGTCAAGAATAGGCGATCTATTTTCAATTTTGTAAAAGTGCAATGTAATTTTCATGACGGTAAGCCGGGCCCTATTCTTAACAGGATTTTTGAAGGTATCACATCTTTAAAATACATTGTATTGAATGTCACAAATACTGCACACCATTTTAAAGAGCAAATGGTTTATCGTTCCTACTAGGGCAGTCAGTGGCGTTGTTGGTCACGTTTCACTGGGGGGCAAGGGTTCTTGGCGCCGCTCTCCCGAAAAAATCTCATAAGAGCATTGGGCACATAGACGTAAATTGGCATGTACCTTTTAGGAAATTGCTTACTCAGTGTTTCGAATCTAGGAACCGTCAAAGCCCTGGAAGTAGTCCTGGGGGCGAAGCCTGCGGAAGCGCTGCTTTGGAAATTTCACGAAAATTGAAGACAAATTCCCAAATATTAAAGAAATTATCCCAAAAATTTCAACAAAATGAAATAAATTTCCCAAATTATGAAGAAAAGTTCCCAAACATTGAAGAAGGAAAAAATCCCGAAAATTTCAACAAAATCAAAAAAATTGAAGAAAACTCCCCAAATTTAAAAAAAAATTATCCCCAAAATTAAAAAAATCACAAAAATGAGAGCAAATTTCACCAAAAAGAGGAAAAATTCCAGAAACCGAAGGAAATTTCCAAAAAAATGAAAAAAAAATTGAAGAATATTTCCGCAAAATGAAGAAAATGAAGGAAACTCTCCAAAAATTAAAATAATTTTCCGCAAAAAGAAGGAAAATTTCCAAAGAATGAAGAAACTTCCCATATATTAGAGAAAATATCCAGAAAATGAAGGAAATGTAATAAAAATAGAAGCAAATTTCACGAAAACAAGGGAATTCCCCGAAACAATGAAATTGTAGAAGATTTCCAGAACAAAATAGATTTGTAAAACGTTCATTATTTAGGCATTGGGGGCTTAAAATTATGTCAATCAACTCTAGGCATGCTATAGGGACGACGGTTGCGAAGTCCTGGTGGGGTCCTAGGGTTTCACAGGAAAACCTACGTTTGTCATGGTTTTAGCAGAAAAGGACTTTAAAATGTGTCACATCAGGGAGCTGTTACTTTGCACGTAGTGGCGCTGCAGTGGCGAAACCCCAGGAATCCCTGCATTCCTCGCGATTTTCAGAGCAGAAAATTGCCCAATTTGTGTCAAATCCAGGGTCGACGTCCTGTGCGCTGAGGAGGCAAAGTGGGGAAGGCCCCAGGAAGCAAGTAGCGTTTTTGCCGTGATTTTGGTAGCAGAAAATTGCTCAGAATCGTGTCCGAGTCAATTCCGAACTAAAGTTCGTTAAAAGAAATATTATTTTGGAACGAATGTTCAAATGCAGGATTCCATTGACTTCAATATGTGTTTTACGTGAGTGTTCTGATGTTCTTTCTGTTCCCCTGAGTATTAAGTTATCTTTTCAAAGTGCTTTGATGTTGGTGTTGTTCCTAGTGATCGGAGAAATGCTGATGTCACTCCTATTTTGAAAATGGGTGACCACAGTTTGCCTTGTTACTATAGGCCAGTGAGTCGTACCAAAGTAACAGCTCCCTGGTCGTACTAGTGTTGTGTGCAAGGTCATGGACTCCATTGTTAAGGATGTTGTACTAGATCATTTACTGGTCTAAAGTTTGTTCAATTTGTCCCAGCATTGGTTCTTACCTAAGAGGTCTTATGTTTCTAATTTATTGGAGTTTCTTGATGATGTTACTAAACAACTTGATTCTGGTCATAATGTGGATGTTATCTATTTAGATTTCCAAAAACGCATTTGATAAGGTTCCATTAGGCAGGCTCACGATGAAAACAAGAGCACTTGGTGTGCAGGGAAAGTGTGCCAGTTGGATATATTCTTGGTTAGTTGACAGGTCATAAAGAGTTGTTGTTAATAGAGAAGTATCTCCATGGAAGAAGGTAATAAGTGGTGTTCCTCAGGGTTCTGTATTGGGTCCGCTTCTTTTCTTAATCTTCATTAATGATATTGATGTTTCCCTTGGCGCCAGGATTTTTAAATTTGCTGATGACACGAAGCTGTACAGGATTGTCGATGATAATAGGAATTCTTAACTAAAGTTTTGCAAACTGATCTGGATAAGTAAGTTTCTTGGTCCCAAACATGGCAGATGTCATTCAATGTTGATAAATGCAAAGTTATTCATTTTAGTCAGAACAATTTGGATTTTGATTACTACATGAATGGTTCAAATGTGTTATGCGCTTTTGGACCACACAAATGGGATAGTACTTGTTTAATAACATAGGACATGTAGGAAGAAGTTATTGATCAACACGTGAATTTTTCCAGAGACTAATTTTGTTTGTGTTCTCAAAACGATTTTGGCGCCCCCTCAGAATGCTTTTCTGGAGGGCGGTTTCCCCCTGCCATTGCCAAGGCTTAACCCCTGACCTCACCTATAGTTATTATACACAACCCTCCGTACGGTTGGCATTGCAATTTTACGGCAAAACAACTAGGACAGCCATCAATCACTACTGAACACGGTTAAGTACGACGGCACTACATGGGGTAATAGAACGTTAACCCACCAGCAGTTGTATAACGCAGTGGGGATACACCAATTAAGGCAGAGCACGGGGCCTCCGACCCGAGTCAAGGTGGCCTCATTCCAAATAAATCGAAACAAATGTAAAGAACAATATAAAGAGAACTTCATTTCCCAACGAACTAAGCTGAACTGGAAGAGATAGACATTTGTATCTATCATCCAGTCGAGACCCTCTAAGTTCTCGGTAATCTGACCTGAGGTCACTTGATCAATACAAATAGGTCCCCTTATTGTTTGTTTTGAGGTATTTGACCTGAGGTCACTTGATCAATACAAATATGTCCCCGTATTGTTTGTTTTGAGGTATTTGACCTGAGGTCACTTGATCAATACAAATAGGTCCCCTTATTGTTTGTTTTGAGGTATTTGACCTGAGGTCCCTTGATCAATACAAATATGTCCCCGTATTGTTTGTTTTGAAGTCCTCTTGTCATTCTAAATAGACGACAAGAATCGAAATAGGCCCCTTTACCACATGCAAAACAAATATAATAACAGAAATAAGGGTTATAGAAGTTGGGCTTTGTGATAAATACCAATGGACCCCCTTGTCATCTGTTTAGATTAGGTCAGGCTTAGGCCCCAACATAATCCACGCTCGCTCCGCTCGCCAATTTTCCGTGGCTTCGGCATTACGCCACTGCCCACCAGGGCCGAAAAACTAACGCTTGTTCGTGCTCGATGTGTCACCTACTGCAGCATACACTCGTGATTTACCAACCACCCCCCCCCCATTCCTACTGACCCCGTCACCTACACCCTCCACACTTATTTTGATGTGGATCTACGCCACTCAAGTGTCAGAATTTTTAGAAGGTATACAGGTCTCTTACTTATCAGAAAACATCAGACATCTGTAATCTGTAATTTGTAACAATACTGCATAACACTCCAGTGGTGGAGTCAAGCACGCAGGAACTGGTGTGCGCATGTACTGTAATCGGTGGCGGTAAGCTTTCTTGGTTGCGTTGTTGAGATGTTCCAGGACTTGATTCTTAAATAGCTTGGGATCTGTGTTGGTGAGTTCAAATGGAAGTGAATTCCAATCTTTAACTGTTCTTGGAAAGTAGCTGAATTGGTGACAATCTTTGTTGGTCTGTAGGAGCTGATAAGCGTTGGGGTGTAGGTTCCGTGACGGACGATTGATCGGCTGCAGGAGGTCATCAATTGGCAGACTAAGTAAGCCCAGTCTAGCTTTGTGAAGGGTGTTAAGTCTACTTGCAGTTGGTTTCAAGTGAGGACCAACCTAGTTGGTTTAACATTACAGACACACTACTACGCCTAGAATAGTCATTTACTACAAAACGAGCAGCCCTGCGTTGAACCTGTTCAAGCTTGTTTATGAGATCCTGTGAGTGCGGGTCCCACACAGAGGATGAGTATTCGAGTAGGGGGCGGACAAGTGTTAAATAAGCATTTGCTTTAATATGTTTAGGGCAGGAATACAGATTACGCTTGATAAAGCCAAGAGATCTACTAGCAGATGAGATAATGCGATTAATATGTTTGTTCCAAGATAAATTATTACATATGTCAATGCCTAGGTATGTGTGGTTATTTGTGTACTGGAGGATGTGACCACCCAGTGTTAAGAATATATTTTAGGCGATCTAGAACGGGTAAACCTTATTAAAAAACACTTATCAGGATTGAATATAAGTTGCCAGTCATCTTGCCACTTATTTAGAGTATTTAAGTCATCCTGCACTTGTTCATGGTCGAACTGGTTTTGGATATCTCTATATGATACGCAATCGTCGGCAAAAAGCCTGATCTGAGATTTAATGTTATTGGGCAGGTGGTTTATATAGGCCAGAAATAGTAACAGACCGAGCACCGTGCCCTGAGGGACGCCCGAAATGACATTCGTCCAGGTTGAGTGTTCACCCCCAACAACGACCCTCTGATTTCAGTGCCCGAGAAAGTTAGCAATCCACTGGTGGGTATTATTTCTTATTTCGTAATTATGTAGTTAATCAAGTAAGCGGTTGTGTGGTACAGTGTCAAAAGCCTTGGAGAAGTCCATTATAATGAGATCAATTTGGGATCTTTTCTGAAGTGATAAGGCCAGATCATCAACAGTCAAATTAACTGTGATTCACAGGAGTGTTTTTGTCTGAAACCATGTTGTTTATCAGTAAGTAAAGAGTGTTCATCAAAGTGGTTTATAATCTTGGAGTGTATTACATGCTCAAGAACCTTGCAACAAATAGAAGTTAAAGAGACATCGCAGATATTACTTACAGTGGCCCTTAGGGAAGCCCTAACCCCAACCAAATTTCAAATGTTGAATTGTGCAATTTTATAATAGTAATTTGAAACTTCAAATTAACCATCTGACATTTCAAAATGATTATGAAATTAAAAATGTGTCTTTATAGTGCTATCATACTTACTGGTCTTACTTGCAAATAAATTCAATTGATTGTGTAATCCCTATTGTACTTGTTTAGTTCCGTACCACCTTATGCCTGATGCGGATACCGTCAGACAGTTGAAGAATTTCGACGGTAGAACTTTTTAGAAGTTTAAAAACACGAGAAAAATGACAAACTGCTAAAAAGAACAGGCTTGGCTTATTGTAAGTTGTAATGTTGGTGTCGTATTCAAGTCTCCAGGTCTCGGTGTTGTTTTAAACTTCTAATCGGCCTAACGTATTAAGCTTACCCCAATGGATTCGCGGAACCCACCCCAATTCGCACAGAAATAAGACAGTAACTAGGCTAGTAAGAACAGGATACAGGATACAGGATAATCTACCTACTGTGGTGTAGCGGTTATCATACCTGTCTACAGACCACAAGGCCCCGGGTTCAATCCTGGGGTGGGTAGACACGCCAGTGCACCACAACTGGTTATCAAAGGCCGTGGACATTGACTTGGTTGTCGATGTTATGTCTGTCCGTACGGTACCTGTTTCTCGTCCGGGTCGTATTAATTTCGTGATAGCATTTGTACTATCATAACCGAATACGCAGGCGACGACCCCGTCATTGTAATTGTGTGTTCATCTCTCTCTCTCTCTCTCTCTCTCTCAGTCTCTCTCTCTCTCATTTCCTTTACATGCCTTAGGATGAGGGTTGGGGTTAATTACACAAATCAATTACAATTATTTGCTCTGAAAATTTTCAATTACAATAAGATCTTCCAGGAAATTTTCAATTACAAGTTACAAGTAGGCCTAGGCCTACTGCCCAGAAATTAGGCCTAGGGGCCTAACGTTACAATTATTTTCTCTTAATTACATTTACAATTAGGCCTACTGACCTTAATTTTTTTTGAGACGTTTTAAATCACAGGTGTTCCGAGCGTTATGACAACCTATATACCTAATACACACACATATATGTATATATATATATATATATATATATATATATATATATATATATATATATATATATATATATATATATATATATATATATATATATATATATATATATATATATATATATATATATATATATATATATATATATATATATATATATATATATATATATATATATATATATATATATATATATATATATATATATATATATATATATATATATATATATATATATATATATATATATATATATATATATATATATATATATATATATATATATATATATATATATATATATATATATATATATATATATATATATATATATATATATATATATATATATATATATATATATATATATAAAGGCATGGTCACTTTAATCGTATATGAAAATTCCTATTTTTGACCACTCGCGAATCTTATTCTTAATAACATTTTTTTACTCGACTCACATTTGATCTAGACTCCCTTCTTCGTTTGTAAGGCACAGTAATTTGCTCATTTTTTCTGATGAGATGTATAAACGATGGATTTTCTACCGACATTACAGTCATGACAGTGTAAAAGCCTAACAATTTGCTGCAAAGCAATTGAAGTGCTGCTTTTCATGACGTCATCGAAACATTTTTTTGGTTTGCAGCAAATTTTTGGGCTTTTACACTGTCATGACTAATGTTGGTAAAAATCCATCGTTTGTACATCTTATCAGAAAAAACAAATACTGTGGCTTATAAACAAAGAAAGGAGTCTCCACCGAATGTGAGTTGAGTCAAAAAATGTAGGCCTAATTAAGATTTGCAAGTGTTAAAAAAAAAGAATTTTCATATATGCTTCAAAGTTTGTGTTAGAAAGTGACCTACCTAATATGTATTAAGTATATAGGTTGCTATAACGGTAGAAACACCTGTGTTTTAAATGATAGGCAGGGCTTGGGCAGTTTAAGATTGATCATTGCCAATGAATGGAGCATATCTCATGATCATGCATGCATAATTGTTCTGCATTTCTAATGATATAGAAGTGTAAACATATTGGCCTACATGTAGGCCTGTTTGTCATGCATGCAGATAAAAAGGCTTCCCTTGCACACTTACGTTCTGTTCTTTTTTGAAGAAAAAAACAAACAAAAAAACAACAACCTGAGTACCTGAAGAAAGAAAGTTTCATGAGAGAAATTTGATGATGACTTATTTCATTTTGTTCTTTATTACAATGTGGGAAATAAGTTCATACACATTAAATAAATTGACACAAGTAAAAAAAATAAAAAATAGAGTACACTTAATCAAAACTGTATTCAAATGGTGTAAACTGTAAAAAAACCCCATAAAACTTACTTTTATGACTTTCATCTAACACATGTAATCTCCATTGCTGTAAGTAGGAAAGTCCTTTGATGTGAAGATTTCAAATGACATTTGACATTTTCAGGAAGATAAATTCTCATATACTTGCAACTTAGTTAAAAGTATTGTCATTATCTCCAATTTTTGTCTGATACATTCATTTTTTCAGTTCAGCAACTTTACAGTATTTAGCAAACTTCAAGCACCAGTAATTTGATAATATTCTAGTGTTGAAGGTATACATTAAATAAACTGAAATGAACATTTCCAGTTAGGCCTATATCAATTTAATCTGCACCTTCTTCAATCTTTTCTTTTTGCTTGACAGGAATTGTGAAGAATACACAAAATTGATAAAAGTCTTACTCATCAGATTAATAAACTACCAGTTGGTAATGAGGGGCAAAAGTAACCTTGCATTTTAATTTAAAATTTCCAGTAGTAGGTGTTTGAAAATGACTGAAAATGGCAGGCATTATTTCTGATTCATGTGTTTTGAGTTCAAAGTTCTGGCATAAGTCGGGTTGATTGGTTCATGAGAGATGGTTTGCATTTAACTAGGAAAGGTGCTCGTGTTCTTGCTAGGGGTGTATATAGGGCAATTAAGGATATGTATGAGTCCTTTAAACTAGTCACGTGGGGCATATTTCTGGGAATAGGGATTGTTCTAGTGGTAGATTTAAGGTTATGTTTTCAAATGTTCGTAGCATTTTGAATAAGTGTGATAAGCTTCTTGCTGAAGTTTCAATTAGTAGACCTGATATAATTGGTGTTTCTGAGAGTTGGATTTATAGTGAAACTATTGATTCAGAGATACATATTCCAGGTTACTCAGTTTTCAGGCAAGACAGATTAGATACTCTCAATGTCAGAGGAGGTGGCGTTTTATTATTTGTGAAAGACAGTTTTAATTGTATAGATAAGACTGCTCAGTTTTCTTTTGGTTTTAGAGTTAATCTTGAAAACTCAGGTATGACATTTATTAACCCGACTTCCTGTTCAATGTATTGTGTTTCCACTCCAAACAATTGTTTACCTGCCATTCCCATGTATGCTACAGCCAAGTAGCACAAGGCTATTTGTGTGTATCAGATTAAACAAACCAGAGCTGAATACTCAAGGCACTTGTGTGATTAAAATCACTCATCCATGTTAGGTCTCTTAGTGGGAGAAGTTTGTTTTGAAACTGGTGATAGAAATAGCTGTGTATCATAATGCCTGAGTTAATAAAGTGCATTAACTGTAAATGATTGACAGACCATTTCTTCTAAAGAAAGATATTACATCATGTGCCCGAAGAGGAACGGTTGAATTTCCAACTGCCACGTTCATTATTCCAACTGTCGTTCAATTTTTGGGTTGAGACACCCCTCCCCCATGCACCCTATCCCACACACCCTCCCCACACGACTCCCCTCCCCACCCCACCCCACACGACTCCCCTCCCCACACCCTCACCCCACACGACTCCCCTCCCACATCCCCACACCCATCCATAGCGACGTCTCTGATGGAGATATCAGGAGAGTACACTGAACTCTACTATAGCTCTAGGACACCTGTTGACTGGTCCTCATTGCTATGGATTGTCTATCATGGTGGAACTGAATGCAGAGCCAATCCTCGCAAGGCTCCACAAAGCTGTTGACAACCTTTTTAAAACATCCCTAGTAACTGGTTTTCTCTTCTCTCTACACAGAGACACAGACATGATGACAGGAATGCTGCAGCAACTTTGATTATTTGATCATTTTGTTCTTCCACGCTTCAAGACAATGACTGAGCAATCTGAGTTGTGCAACCAGTTTGCTACGGTGACAAATACTGACGAAGCTTTGGCCCAGTACTTTCTGTCAGAGAATGATTGGGATTTACAGGTAGATATTTTCATATTATTGTTCTATTTCATAAAACCAACTTAGGTAGCACTTATCTATGCAAGCCTTTTCAAAGTACTTTACATTGTAATCTATCGAGGCTCAAAGCTGCAATCATCTCATGATCATTCACTAACACCATGATCTGATCTCAGGGCAGCAGATCTTATTTTACGATTCTTTGGTATTAGTCATTCAGGGATCGGATGTACTATATGACCTTACTGTCTATCAGATAAGGACGCACTACTGACTGCAGTGCAGTCACACACTGCCTGGTTCTCTGAACACTAGTTGAGAAGAGAAGTGTGAAAACGCTGTGTTCATACACTTACCATCCTGGCCCAGTCAAGTCCCTAGTTCCTGTGCACAGATTCATCTGCAGCCGGAAAACTTGATATATATATATAGATATCAATATAAGTATAAATATATGTATATATATATATATATATATATATATATATATATATATATATATATATATATATATATATATATATATATATATATATATATATATATATATATATATATATATATATATATATATATATATATATATATATATATATATATATATATATATATATATATATATATATATATATATATATATATATATATATATATATATATATATATATATATATATATATATATATATATATATATATATATATATATATATATATATATATATATATATATATATATATATATATATATATATATATATTTATATATATATATATATATATATATATTTTTATATATATATATATATATATATATATATATATATATATATATATATATATATATATATAATCAACCCCAAAGTCGGATTCAAGTTACACAGTCGCTACCATAAAGAAAATGTCATCATCACTCGATTTGTCTTGGTAATTACTTTCTCACTCACTCTTACCTTGATCTCATCAGGCTCCCCAAACCTTGCTGCCTCACCTGCAATACTGACTGACCTTTCCATCAATCATATCTTCTTACTATGTCCTATATACTCCCAACTGTAGATCTACTCTCTCCCCTTCATCTCTATCTCAGATCTTTCCTCCTAGCATCATTACCTTCTTCCATAACAGCAACTTATTCCACTTATTCTAATACTCACTCATTTCCTTTTTTTTTTACCCTTACCTACCCCTCTTCTTCTCCATACCCTGCCTTCTTCTCTATCATGTTTTTTCTTCTTTTTCTTCCTCTCTTTACCGGAATACAATCTACCTCAGAAACCCTTGACCCACCAAGTTATACCCCTAACAATCTCTTTCTCACTGTTGATCTTTATTGCCATTTACATTCTAAAGACTTGAGGATCATCACTGAGGATCATCACTTGAGGATCATCACTTGAGGATCATCACTTGAGGATCATCACTTGAGGATCATTACTTGAGGATCCTCACTTGTGATCATTGTTTTCAGTTTAATTCAGGCTAAGCATTCATTGTTTGAGCAATATGCAGGGTAGATTTACATTCCATCATTTTCATTCATGGCAGAAACCAATTGTTTTGATTTCATTGATACCAGAGACCACTTCATTTGATTTATTTTGGAGTCTAGAAAAATTGTTGTGTAGCTGTTCTTTCATGGCATGACTTCCTTGTTCAGCACATTCCATTGGAAAGTTTCAACTAAGTGTTGATAAATCTTGCCCTAAAATATCCCCACCCCTCCATTTTTCCCTTTCCCTACTCCAATACATTCCGAGTTTTACTCACCTCTTCCTAAAGCAGTAAACAAAAACAAAAAACACCAAATTTATTCCAAATCCTTTCATCAGTTCTTGAGGTAACTTGAACTATGACAGACAAAATGTCCCCACCCCTCTATTTCCACCCTTCCCCTGTTCTAATATGTCTCAAATTTAAATCCCTTTTTCCTTAAGTAGGAACAAAACCACAGCAAATTTAATTCAAATCCAATCATCAGTTCTTGAGACATCTTGATGACAAACAGAAGCAAAAACATGTCCCCACCCCTCCATTTTTACCCCTCCCCTCCATTTTTACCCCTCCCTTGTTCCAATATGTCTCAAATTGTAATCACTTCTACCTAGGGTAGGAACAAAACCACCCACCAAACGTAATCAACATCCAATTTTCAGTTAGAGAGCAATCAATAAGATAAGTGTAGAATAAGTGTAAAATAAGTGTACAAAAAGTGTAGAATAAGTGTGAAATAAGTGTATCTGCATCTTTTTGTATTGGCAAACTAAACAACAACATCAAAAGTGAAATATATTTTAAAGGAAAAAATGAGCTGATTTGTGAAAAGGGGACAGGGTGGGGGAAATAACAGTCTGGCGGAGATCCCTTCTAAAAAAAGCCTAATTAGAAGCCTGCATGGGTGCAACATCAACAGTATCAACATTTTAGACAATCTCCAACTTGCTATGTCACCAAGTTTGGGTACTGGGAAATAATGGGTTGCTTAATCAGTGCAAAATTTAGGGAATTTTCAAGAAGAACTCAGAAGTTGATGCTTAATCAATTAACACAGTTTCTGGGTGTCATTGTTATGCCAAAATGTGTTGCATACCAACAAGCAACAATAATAGTATTTGTGATGCCATATATGCAAAGTACAATTTAGATTTTAATATCTGCTATGAGGTAATTTAATTTTCAGGCAGGTTATGTACTGAAGTTGATTGCCCTTCCAGCGATGAATGCATGGTTGAATGATTTCAGAACAAATTTAGGGATTTTTCAACAAGAAGTCAGAAGTTGATGCTTTGCAATAACCAATCAATCAGCACAATTTCTAGGTGTCATTGTCATGCCAATTTGTATTGCATACCAACAATAGTATTTTTACATTTTTCTTTTGATACCATATATTCCAACTATAATTTATATTTTAATATCTGCTTATTAGATTTTGAGGCAGGTGATGTTGCTGTAAAGGTGATTGCTCTTTCATTGGTGAAATGATTGATTTAGGAAAAAAGCCTTAGGAATTAAATAAGTATTACAAATAAGTATATTTTGGTAAGAATAACAATAAGCATTAAATACCTTTTACAAGACTTAGTAAACTTCAAAGATAATATAATTTTGGTGTATTTAAATTTGCCATGATTTATGAGCAATTTTTACTCTATTCTTTGTTGTCTTCTGAAATTCTAATTAAGGCTTCAAATAGTTTTTGTGGGACACTGTGGTAATGAATGTTGTTATTATTAAAAATTGAATGGAATTTTTTGGATGATAAATCCAATTTCCATTCTACTGTAGGTATTATACCTCATGTTGTGCATGATTTGATTAATTCTTAAGTTTCTCTAAAATGCAGAAAGACAAATGTGAGTTTGTGCAGTGTGACTATCATGTCCCTTTCATTCATCCCCCTCCCCCCTTTCCTCCCAAAAAGAAGAAAAAAGGACCATTGATAAGAAACCTATCAAAGACTGCTTTGGCGATAACTTATTGATTTTTCTACCTTAGTATTTTTGCTATTATCTATCAGCAAAAGTATTTTCAAATAATACATAGCTTCCGTTACCTCTGAGTATAGTTTCCAGAATGTGTTTTGTAGGGAAAGTTATATGTTTGTGTTTACTTATAGATTACTGGTAATTGATAAGACCAACAAATACAAACTGTTTAATGGTCTACATCTTTTTGTCCAGAGTGCACTTGAAAATTACTTCACAAATAATGATCCAAGTCAAGAAAATGAGGTCGTTGTCCTTGAGGAGGAGAATGCAGGAGAGGAAAGCGTCATCTTTTGGGCGCCATTGATAAGAACGAGGAAGTGGAGACGGATGGTGGAGATGGTGTCTCAGCAGCCACTAATTCTCAGTCGCATGGGTAAGAGGTGCTGTGTATGATTAGCTGAATGATTAGTGGTCTACAATTCTGGACAAAAAAAGGTTGACCCTTTTTCTTCACCCCTTCCACCCCATTTCAGTGTTGGAAGAAAATTTTAGTGGTTGCAGGTCTAAGTCATACCCGACATTGAAATGGAGTAGAAAGGTGAAAAAGGGTCAAGACTTCTGTCTAGGATTGCAAGTGGTACAAGCTGGTGGTCTAGCAGAGGCACCAAAATTCAACATGCTGGAAGGGTTTTAGGTGCTAACTGTGCCAGATATGCATGTTTATGTTTCTGAATATAGCAACAAAACAAGCATTATACTGCACTACCTTGTTCACCATGTTTGCAAACTCTCACGCTTTATGCCCAACTTATGCACTACTACTACTACCCCTGGCAATGTCAGTCACGGTCAAATGTCAGTCTTTGACATATGAGAAAGTGACTCAGATGTGCATCATTGTACCAAATTGTCAGTCACTAGAGTGACACTAGAGTGACACTGGTGTGAGTCAATTTACTTCAGACCTATTCACTTTGTACCGAGTTAAGTGATTTGTGGTAAGTCATTTCAAAAGAAATGTCAATCACCTAAGTGGCAGGGGTTCATCAATGAACATGTTTCGGTGACCCAGCTTGTGACTCGCCTTATCTGGGGATGTAGGGGTGAGTCACACAATTGTTGATTGAGATCAGTGTGGTGAGTGTCACACTATCTATGTTGCCCATGCCCCTGTGTTCAGGCGCATGTTGTCTGAGTTATTAAATATATTGTGAGGAACCTTCTTAGTATATCCCACTGGGAAAAATGAATGAAACCAGCGACGCCAGATGATGACTGCGTATTCTGACTGTCTGAGATGTCACTAGTCTATGGACACCTACAAAATGTTTCTAAAGGATTAGTTCAGTGGTCAAGCAAGTTTATCTTATATGAAAGAGGACTTTGAAGCAAAATGGTGAAGAAAGCATTCAAAAATCTTATTCCATTAAGGAAATATTAAAGTTTAGAGCTCTGTTGTTCCTGTGTAGAAATGACTGGTGTTGTAAATCTGCTATGGAAGACATTCTTAACAAGTGTTAAAGTATTTTAAAGATAATTTATTTAACTTTTATACTATTTTAATTATTTTCCCTTAAACTTTCTACAGGTAGTGAATTATAATTACCCCTACTAGATCCTGTTTTTAGCTCCACCCATACACAGAGTGTATGAGTGGAGATTATCAAATCGTACGTGACCTCTCATATGTGCCTGTACTAAGTTTTGCTTAAAAATGCATCTCCTCCTAGGTTTTTACAGTTTTGCTCTTGAGATTCTGGCTCAAGCGAGATTTTTGTATCGAAATTTAAGCTTGTATTTTGTTAAGAGATATTTCATGTATTTTTTCAATTAAAGCTCTCGAAAGGTTTTAACAAAGTATTAGATTTCATGCGTAATTTCGCTAAAAATAGCTCTATCCTATTCGCGTTTCGTACCGGTACCGCTCCGGGCCATGGTATTGGTTACTTGGTATACACGCATGTTTATTAGTTCCTTGTATGGACATGTATGTTTAATTATATCGCAGTATTTTCCAATCAGAATTCGGACATTCTGCTATGAATATGCAAATTCTCGTAATCTCATTTAGGTCACGCTGTATCGGATTGGATTACTGAGTTGTATAATAGGTTATGACATAGCCTAGAAGATAACGTGTGAAGTAGTTGTTAGATCATTTTCGCTTGTCGTATAGCAAGTCTCAAGTGTCAGTAAGTGTTGTGCTACATTGCATCGCGGGGCTAGAACGTTATACTTAAATCCACTAACGTTAAGGATAAAGTTTTGTTGGGTTGGTGAACGCAGCGGCATTGCGTAAGCCGTAATTTGCCGTATGGGCAGCAGATTGCCAGAAATAAAAGTTTGTTTCCAAACCTATAAGTTTTCGTGGACACGTGGAAGAATCATCGCTGGGTACGGTAGTATTCAATAGGGCATCCCAGGGCTGTTAATAAGGTTGTGACGTTTAACCGTTTAGGAAATCATGCTACGTGTAAACAAATGTTCATTCAATTTTTATGTTTGCTTTTTCAAGTTCGCATAAATTCACGAAACCATCTAACCAACCTTATCATTTCAATCTTTACCCGCTATGTCATTGCCCTCACATTTTTCACCCGGGGCGTTATGCATATCACTAATTATTTCCACGGTACTTGGGATGGGATGCATGGAATGTAGCTAGCTTGTGCTCATGAGGAAGGCGCTAGGTCCAGGCTAGCACTCATTAACATAACCCGTCAAATACACACAAGAAATTTCCGCCTATATCCATTCATTATCAAATCACAATACACATCACCCAACCACTGATCGGTGTAAAAGTAAATTCTACCCCCCAGTAAATTTTGGCCCCCCGGCTCTTATTTCCTAGGAAATGTGGGCCCCCAGACAATTAAGCCGTAGCCATCCAGTAAATTTGTTCCCCTCTCATAGTAAAAACAGTCCGCTAGGAAATTTGGGCCCGTCCCTTCTTCCCTATGAAATATGGAGACAACAACTTAATTCTTTTCCAACCTACCTATTCCTAAAGTTGGCCCAGAAGAATTTGCGTTAAAGGTTAGAAACACACAAGTCATGAATCAAACCACGGTAGCGATGCAAAGAAATCAAAATTCAAACGCATCGATGTCCTTTGGCCTATCGTTGAAAATATCTCAGCTTTTAAGAGTTCTAATGTGCAGTGAAAACATTGAAGAAATTCTCGTTTCACATCAATTGTGATAAAATTACAGATTAATTCGTGTCTTTTAACATTTACTTGTTACATTTAAGAGTAACAAATATTTCAAAACTAATAATTGTATTTGCGGACGGATTAAATGTTTGCCTGGGTATTGTTATTGTTTTTACGACCGGATTACCAGGGAGTTGTTGCTTGGATTACGAATCACAAAATCAGTACGTGTTGACATAAATTAATGTGGTAATAGCCTGCTCATGCTCAAAACTCGGTAATATTCTCACGCCGTGTGATCTGTCATCCCCAGTTGCGGAAGTCACACGTGGTCGCTATAGCGTCTCTCAACATGAGTACTTACGGACAACAAACAATCATTCTCGGTTTTTGGGGAAAAAACTTCAAACACTTGAATATTTATTGCTATATAACAGCCCCATTAGTGCTGATTTGGGTGAAAATACATTGGCTAAATCATTCAAAAAGCTATTCCAAGTGCACTAAATTATACGGTGCAGCAAATTAGACCGCATCACTGCTCTAAACGCATTTTGGCAGTGACCCAGATTTTTCTCATAGCAGTAGCGACATCAAAGGGGAATTACGTAATCCCGATGATTAGCATTACATGGATAGGATGAATGTTAAATATAATATTTCAAGTGTTTCCTTAAGTTTGAAGAAACAGAAAAACGGGGAAGAACCAATTTTAATTTCATATTAAAGTAGCCATGCTAGTTACGCGAAACTTACATTATGCGTTCATATCAAGGTTTTTATTTAGGTCCTATTATCAATGATGACTTGAAATCGACAGAGGCGGCGGAGCTGGGAAGGGGGATGTGCGGGCTTCAGCCTAATAATTTTAGGTGAACGTATCACATGTCACCTTATCTCATTAAATCCCCCAATATTTTGAACGCTCCGCCACCCCTGATAAGACAATTGAATTCTGAGATGGCATGGGGTGGATGAGATGCAGAAAAGCATTTTCATACAATGAATCGTTGACACTTCAGGGCCAGTAAATTCACATCTTCAACGTGAAGGAGCATGCTTGGCTTCTTGTCCAAACTTGGGGTCATAAGATACGAATTGAAACTCAAACAAATCCCCCCCCCCCCACCCCAATTGTGTACTATTTTTTTTTATTCTCTAGGCCTATACTTAAAAAGTCGGGAATATGTATCCCGGGAATCACGGCAGTACGCTTTTTCCGTGCGAAACTAAAACTAAACAAATTAGAAGTCCTATGCAGAAAAAATCAAACATGCAAACGTCATAGCCTAACATTTTTTTTTTAATACATGTAGATGGTTGCTAATGTTCGTAATTTTGTTTTTAAAATGTATTGTTGCAGAATATGCTGCACTCAAAGTGACCTTTGCTCTCCGATAACGTCGGTGATCGACCGTTACATAGTGGACACCTCTATTAACTCCTACATTAAAATTAATACAAAACGGCTTACAACTTTTGTTAGAAGCATATTTTTTCAACTGTCACTATTCTTAAATAAAAGAGGTAGTATGCTGCATATACCCGGCCCTAAGTTCACGAATACCGAGGGCCATGAAATCAGGTGCGTTATTATTTTTTTTAAAGAAGTATTAAGTGTTTTCTCTTGTTTCTTTCTTTTTAGTGAGATAAGTATATTTTATCCTTGTATTATCTATTTTATTTCTTTACTGTTAAGCATGCAACAGTAGTTTCTTATTTTTCATTTGCTTTATGTTTACTTTAATAAGCTTCTTTTTTCGTTCTGCGCGATTTTTAAAAAATTTAGTTCTTGTTCCTCGCATTTCAGATACTGTCATATCTGGCAAAAAAGATTTTTCTTCTATTTAAATTGTTTACCTAAATCAAAGGAGACATATTCTTGCTTGTATGACCCTGGGATTACCATTATCAAACACTAAGGGCCGTAATTATTGGAAAGTCTCCCCTGCCCCCTGGCCACGCACCACTATATACCCAATATTGAAATAAAAATGTGTTTTAAAAACATGTTAGCCTCAGATGTGTGTTAGGGTGTGGTGCGTTAAGCCTGTCCCCACTTTGTGAGTAAGAACTCACGTAGCATGATAATTTTGAAGTTTATGTTGTACGTCCCAGAAAGAAGTTACACAATATCCTACAGCAGCAACTACTACAAACTGACAAAACGATATATAAATACAACATTTATAGACCTACCCTCTATGTCCCCCCATGCCATTATGAGGGAATACTCCCCACAATGGGGTATTCCCCCTCTCTACCCTATTTAACAATTTTCTTTGTCTCCTGTTGTATAAATAAAATTCGTTCTCCACACGACACGTGGCAGTTACACTTGTATTTAGCTATTGATTCCATCCAATATTTTAGTCTATTTGCCTACTGGGGACAAGAAATACCAATAAAAAGATACGTTGGACTAAATTTACCATCTTATTCCCTGTAGCCACAACCGCCTCTGCCCAACGCTGTTTCTCCCCTCCCCTACCCTACACCCTTCCCCTCCACTCTCCCCCCTCCACCCTCCCCTCCACCCTCCCGCTCCACCCTCCCGCTCCAACCTCCCTCCCCTCCACCCTCCCCTTCACCCTCTCCTTCCACCCTCCTGCTCCACTCTCCCCTCCCCTTCCCCTCTCCCCATCCTCCCCCTCTCCCTTTACCCTCCCATTTCACCCTACCGCTCCACCCTCCCCTCTCATTCCACCCTATTGCTCCATTCTCCCCCTCCACCCTCCCCCTTCACCCTCCCCTCCACCCTTCCCTCCACCCTCCCCTTCACCTCCACCCTCCCCTCCACCTTCCCCCACTCCCTCCCCCACCCTCCCTCCACCCTCTCCTCCACCCTCATGGAAGGTACTACCATGACTACTGAATATAATAGGACGTGATGTTTATACTTAATAAAATACACATTCAACTGATATTTTTTTTTTTTTTAATAATATACGGACAAGTGTAAAGAACTATTTTAAAGAAAAAATGACCAAAATTATGTACTTTTAAAAAGGAATTTGAGATATACTTTACGAGTTTTCCACTTTCAATCTCATTGTACAATGAAACTTTCTTCTTCGCGCTAGAGGTATGATAAAATGTGTGGTCTTATGTATACCTGGTAGGTCGTTTTAAATAAATTATTTCCACGTGGATGTTTGGAAATACGAAGATTTTTGTTAAGTTCAAGGGGAAAACAGTAATTTCTTCATCAATTATGGTAAAAGTCAAATGAAACACAATTAGGGCATAACTTTAAAACGAAATTCCTTTAAATTTCATATGTATGTTTCTTTGAAGTCACAAACAAATTTGGCAGCATGATTTCTATGTTATGTTTCGTTCCTCATTAAACAATATTTTTTAACAGTATTTGACAAAGAAAGTACATGAAATATATGATTTTTTTATCGGGATAATTATTTATTTATTTAAGAACTAATTATGTAAGAATAAAAACACCAGATATCAATATTTAAGTAACGATCGTACATGTCAACTTGACTTTCACACACTCATACGAGAAGCAGGAAGTGCATGTTTGCACATTACATAGTGAATATAACGGTAGCGTCTTTCACGCGGTGGATTAGCATGGGTTACTATGGAAGGTCTATTAATAAGAACCGACGACGACGAGTAAACACACAATTACAATGACGGGGTTGTCACCTGCGTAATCGTTTATGATAGTAACAATGCTATCACGAAACGCTTAATACGATCCGGACGAGAACACAGGTACGACGTGCGGACAGACATAACATCAACAACCAAGTCAGTGTCCACGGCCTTTGATAACCAGTTGTGGTGCACTGGCGTGTCTACCCAACCCAGGCTTGAACCCAGGACCTCGTGGTCTGTAGACATGTATGATAACCGCTACACCACAGTAGGTAGATAATTGTTAAGAACCTGGCGAAGATTTCGCTTTATACTTATGCGTTAAAAGGCGTCCACTTATGACAACTGGCCTTACGGTTAAACGGTTATGGACCGTAATGGTGACAGCTGTACATTTATGAAAAAATGCTAACTGTCACAACCTTAGCTGCTAGTTTGGCCCATTACCGGCTAATTATGACATATTTGGCTGATTTGAAACATGTTTGGTTAGTAATCTTTTTTCAGTACCGGCCAAATGAAATTAATTTAACATTATGAAGATTATTGTGTAAATGTTACACATTTTGTTATGTTTGCAAAATGTATTTTCTAACTATATGTTGTGGTGGAATTTACCTATGACCTCGCCAACGTCAGTAATCAAGTGAGACATGATGGCACCATGCATTGAATGTCACATAGCTTTTGTTAGAAGCATAATTTTTCAGACATCGCTATAACATGAACCTCATTGCACCCACCGCAAAACTAAGTCATTACTGAGAACCAATCTGACAGTCATTCACAACTAACCTCGTTTGGCACATATGACCTGACTGTTAAGGTGCCATTATACCCAAACAAACAAACTGAATACAACTCATACGGGAAAGTTGAAACTCTTGAATTTTTAACATGATGAATAATTGCCCACAAATGGAATGCACCTCAAATCAAACTTTAAAAACATCATAAATTACATATGACAAAAATAAAATCAGTGAAGCAATCAATTCTCCTTGCATTGTAATGGGTTGAACTATAACATCATTGATGTCTAGTTCTACTTTTCTGACATGTGCAATGGTTTGTAAACCACAAAATCACAGGACAAAACATAATAGAATACATAAAGACTCTGAGGAATCTGAGGCTGTGACATCACAACGAGTGTAATTTTCAGTTATTTAAACTCAAATTGTACCAAACTTTAGATATCTCCTTAACGGAATCAGATTTCTGAATTCTTTTTTCACCAATTTGTTCTATCAAAATCATCTTTGATATAAGATGGCCATGCTTGACCTTTTACTTGTATTTTCAAAATAACAATCTTTGGATTAATTGGGAAACAGCATATTTAGAGTTTGAGTAATGGCTGAAAAACTGTATTTTGGATTTTCTGATGTATACAAAATTGAGATGGGCAGACTGTGTCAAATCTTCATGTAATACTTTATATCAATAATGATTTATATAAATAACATGACTTGTCCTTCGCCATAAAAATTTGTTCCAGCAAATCATAACCACATACTTAATGTAGCAAATAATGAGACCACTTATCTTAATTAAAATAGCCATTCAACCACACAATAAGGACTTCATCCATTGCTAATACGATACTCAACACCAACTTCCACAACAACCCAGGACCAAGAGGAGAACTAGTACAATGGAGCCGCTGATAAATTTGATCCTATACTTGTGGTTTTCATAATGAAGAGGAAAAATCTGACCAGACCTGCTTATTTATTAGGCCGGGTCTGACTGTTTAAACCTTTAAGGAGCACAACAACTAATGAATGTTTTTTATTATAACAACAGTCCTAAAATGATAAACATGTTTTTGGCATTGTAGAAGTTGACTGGAAGAACTTTACATGCTCTGCTAAGAATTCCAGTTCAACTAAGTTGAACTGGGTTTTTTCAACAAGGTTAATATGGAAATTAGAACGACTGTTTTGAAGTAGGTTGAACTGGCTTGAACTAGGTTATCTTCTTTGCCCTATTTGAACCCAGTTCAAACCCAGTTCTACCTTGTTGAAAGCTTCAAATGGGTTAATTGACCTGGAATTTACACCAGGATGAGAATCAAATACTACAAAAAATGATGTGCAGGATTTAAAAACAATGGGTTTAGTTTAGTAAAAGAATTAAAGGAATAGTTCAGTGGTCACGCAACTTTATCTCAAATGAAAGATGACTTTCAAAGAAACAATGGCAAACAAACTTCTTCACTATCTTATTCCATGAAGGAGATATTTACGTTTAAAGTTTTGTATCATTTGTGTAGAAACAACTAAATGCAGACTTAGTTGTGACATCACAACTCCTCTGAATCCTCAATGTCTGTCTGTATTGTATCAGACTTTTTCCTCAGATTTTTGGCTTAAAAATCATGGGATCTGTCAGGAAGGTAGTAGTAATTTTCTTCAAAATACATTGAAAATTGTTAAGAATGTGAGGATAAGGGTACAATACAGGCTTACTACACCATTCATTTCTACACAGATGAAACAGAGCTTTAAAACTTGAATATTTCTTTAATGGAATAAGGTGTTGAAGCAGTTTCTTAACAATTTTGTTTCTATTAAAGTCTTCTTTCATATCAGATAAACTTGCTTGACCACTGAACTACATGCTAAAAAGTTTCTCTTTAAGCCTACTCACACTCGACACCTGAGTTAATCCTGAAAACTCAGGTATAGCAATTACCAACCCGACTCCCTGTTCAGTGTATTGTGTTTCCACTCCAAACAATGATTGT
Organism: Chiridota heheva; assembly: GCA_020152595.1. Classification (NCBI taxonomy): domain Eukaryota; kingdom Metazoa; phylum Echinodermata; class Holothuroidea; order Apodida; family Chiridotidae; genus Chiridota; species Chiridota heheva. The sequence goes on along the minus strand of JAIGNY010001237.1, from coordinate 596,894 downwards.
TTATTTGCCAACCATGCACGCCACGCCAAGTAGCCCAAGGCTGTGTGTATAGGGCTGTGTGTATAACATTACACAAAACCAGAGCTGAAAAATCAAGGCAATTTTGTGATTGAAATCACTCATCCGTGTTAGGTGTCTTAGTGGGAGAAGTTTGTTTTCAAACTGGTGATAATAGCTGTGTATCATAATGCCTGAGGTAATAATGTGCATTAACTGTGAATGATTGACGAACAATTTCTCCTAAGGAAAGACATTGCTTCATGTAATCCTTTAAGTTCCGCTATAGGAAATTTGGCTGTTTTATGATAGTAGATTTTTAAGCAATAAAGCTAAATGTTAATATTTTATACATACATTTTCCTGTTCCATCTACCAATCTTTCAAGCGGCATACATCATAACTGGACCCTAATTTTCTAATTTATCATGTAAGCCTGTAAATCTCTAGATCCAATCACGCAAAATGGCAACTAAACAGATTGATTTATTTTCAAAATATTAATGAAAGTTTTTTAACTAAGTCACCATTTTCCGTAAGTTATGTCTTTGAAGCTATCCTTTATACAGCCCCACTGTACTTCCCAGCTTACAATAGTTCTTTTAAATCATACTTCAATATTTTTAGGTATTTGGTCATTCTTCTTTAATTTGTTCCTCTACATTTACATTTCTTAAGTTTGACTTCAAATGATTAGCCTTAAGTTTGACTTCAAACGATCATCATAAAGTTTGAATTCAAATGATCAGCCTTAAGTTTGACTTCAAATGATCAGCCTTAAGTTTGACTTCAAATAATCAGCCTTAAGTTTAACTTCAAATGATTAGCCTTAAGTTTGACTTCAAATGATCAGCCTTAAGTTTGACTTCAAATGATCAGCCTTGAGTTTGACTTCAAATGACCAGCCTTAAGTTTGACTTCAAACGATCAGCCTTAAGTTTGACTTCAAATGATCAATCTTAAGTTTGACTTCAAACGATCAGCCTTAAATTTGACTTCAAACGATCAGCCTTAGGTTTGACTTCAGACGATCAGCCTTAAGTTTGACTTCAAACAATCAGCCTTAAGTTTGACTTCAAACAATCAGCCTTAAGTTTGACTTTAAACGATCAGCCTTAAGTTTGGCTTCAAACGATCAGTCTTAAGTTTGGCTTCAAATGATCAGCTTGTTATGTGTTGTTTTTAGTACTTTGTTACTTATAAGTGTTTGAAGTTTCTTAGTGTACTTGTACATATGATGTTTATAAGTGTACTTGAATGTACTTAAAAAGTTTATAAGTACTTGTACTTGTACATATGAAGTTTATAAGTGTACTTGTATATGAAGTTTTATAAATACTTGTACATTTGAAGTTTACTTATGAAGTTTATAAAATCTTGTACATATGAAGTTCCAACATTTGCTTTGTTGATCTCTTTAAAAGTTGTATATAAAACTGAATACTGTATTTGACTTGATAAGCATGCATGATATAATAAGTGCCCACTCATAAGCATGCATGCTATAATAAGTGCCCACTCATAAGCATGCATGCTATGATAAGTGTCCACTTATAAGTATGCATGCTGTAATAAGTGCCCATTCATAAGTGCCCACTCGTAAGGATGCATGCTATAATAAGTGCCCACTCATAAAGATGCATGACATAATAAGTGTCCACTTATAAACATGCATGATATAATAAGTGCCCACTCATAAGGATGCATGCTATAATAAGTGTCCACTTATAAGCATGCATGATATAATAAGTGCCCACTCATAAGCATGCATGCTATGATAAGTGCCCACTCATAAGCATGCATACTATAATAAGTGCCCATTCATAAGTGCCCACTCATAAGGATGCATGCTATAATAAGTGCCCACTCATAAGGATGCATGCTATAATAAGTGCCCACTCACGAACGAAACTGACTTAGTTTAATGACTGGGTTCCACAGCTGCAGGCCGTGCTACAAAGTCTAACAAAAAATATACAAGCGCAAAAAAATGTGCGAGGAAGGAGCACGGAAAAGGGTAGCCAAAGGCCACACGATAAAACAAAACCTGACAACAGCCAGGGGACACACAAGTAAACGTGAACACAAAAGGAGTCGTTTCAGAGCCACCCCACCCCAGGAAAACTACAAATGGTAACTATAAATAAGCACCATACCAACCATTCCCAGGGTGGAAACATAGGAGTAACACCAGATAGAATAAAAAATATAAGAAGAATGACAAGGCTAGGCCAAGGGAAACTAAATAAGAGGCACCGAGAACGGGCCTTAACGCTAGGCTCAATGAGATGCGAGAGGATCAACTGTTCATCAAGAATACAGGTTTTTATAAAGTGATTATTAGTTTCTAAACGGTTTTTGCAGTAATTTACAAGAAGTGAATCAATCCGTGATTGAACGCTGGGAAGAGAGTGAAGATTAATAAGTGCAACAGGTGAAACCCAACGAGGTATGTGAAAAATAATTTTTAGAGCATTAATTTGAATTTGCTCTAATTTACAACGGTTACTTTTGGAGAGTAGAGGAAAACAATAAAGGAGTATTCAATGAGTGAACGAATAAGACTAGTATACAAAATTAAGGTTGAAGACGATGGAGCTCTGGGATTATAAGCTGTCCCACAGACAGTATATAATTGGGAAGTGCGAATTTTTAGTTCCTTAAACAAACTTTCAAAATGCAGTTTAAAATTAAATCTAGTATCAAACGTGATACCCAAGAACTTGACTGAATTATAATTTGGAATAACGGTATCATTAAAAACTAAGATTGGGATTAAAACAGGACGGCGGCGTAGAGAAAACAATAGAATGTGATTTAGACGGGTTAAGGAATAATCTCCACTTGCTGCACCAGCATTGAAGTAGGTTAATATAGTATTGCAAGTCGCCCTTGCGGCAAGAATATTAATGGCCGACGACCAGACAGCCAAGTCGTCAGCATATTGAGAAATATAAATGTAATCAGAAGATGGGTTAGGAATGTCGCTTTACAAAAATTAAAAACAGAAGTGGACTAAGGGGGCTACCCTGAGGGGTGCCCTTATTCACGAGCAAAGGATCAGAAAAAACATTATTAACTTTAAAACGAATTTGCCTGTTAAATAAAAAAGTCTGCAATTAAGCGAATAAATTTTACCGGGAGGGAGATCTTATTTAGCTTATAAAGAAGACCATTATGCCATAATTTGTCGAAAGCCTTTTCGCATCGAAAAAGGCGGTATACACAAAATGTTTTTACAAAGGTTTAAAGCAATATGATGAGACAACTTGGCTATCTGGTCTGCGGTACTGAATTTTGAACGGAAACCAGCTTGAAAATTATTAAAGAAATTAATATCGTTAAGATAGATGGTAAGCCTAGAACAGATGACCCTCTCGAGAAGTTTACTGAGTACTGAAGAAAGAGTAATAGGTCTGTAATTTTTCGGATCTGAGCGATCTTTTCCCGCTTAGGTATAAGGATGACATGCCCAGATTTCCACTTTATAGGAAAAATACCAAAATTAAAACAAATACTGTAAAGTTGGCAAAGAAAAGCTTTAAATTTTAAAGAACACTTTTTAATATGAAGGTAAGTGACTCCATCCCCCCCAGGGGCCGTCTGTGTAGTATTTTTAAGAGCTTTTTCGAATTCTAAAACTGAAACAGAATTAAGTAAATAATGTTTGTCACCTCTCTCGCACTTAAACTTTGAATAGAGGTTTGAAAAATTCTTTTTTCTGACAAAGTTGTTAATATAATTAAAATGATGATCATCAAAGAAATTATCAGAGCGGCCCGTGGAGAGGACAGAGTCAAAATACATTCGAAAACACTTGCATCTCTCGAGATCAGTAGAGTAGGTAGAGTTATTATAATGTAAAGGAGTAGAGTTATTTTTAGATTTAGATTTATTTAGAAGGTTGTTAATGCTTTTCCAGAAATGACGACTGTCAGATTTATGGTCCAGTTTAATACATTTATTATAAAGAGTCTGATTTTTGAAGAGTTTAATTTCAGTACTAATTTTTCTACGAATTACATTAATATTATGTTTAAGTAAGGGGCACTTATTTTTATTATAATTTCTACGTAAACGCTTCATAAAAACTTGATTAAATGTATAATATACTGAGGTAAAATGGTATGCTTCCTAGTATTGCCAACGAAAGACTTAGTTGGGATGAACTTGGAACTGGCCGAGTTAATTGAGGAAGTAATGAAAGAAACCAAAGTGTCAAGCGTGCCAATATCGAAAGAATTACAACTTAAATTATCGATACTCGAATCCAGAGCTGAAGAGAAACCTAACCAGTTAGCTCGAGTAAAATCAGGGTAGTCGGTCGAAACTGTAACAACGTTTTTACAATTGAGACTACAGGTAATTGGTAAATGGTCACTATCGAGACCAGGTCCAACCTGAAAAAACGCAAAGTGAGAGTAAAGACTATTACTAAGTAAACATAAATCGAGGATACAGGCATGCATGCTATAATAAGTGCCCACTCATAAGCATTTATGCTATAATAAGTGCCCACTCATAAGCATTTATGCTATAATAAGTGCCCACTCATAAGGATGCATGCTATAATAAGTGCCCACTCATAAGGATGCATGCTATAATAAGTGCCTACTCATAGGCATGCATGCTATAATAAGTGCCCACTCATAAGCATTTATGCTATAATAAGTGCCCACTCATAAGGATGCATGCTATAATAAGTGCCCACTCATAAGGATGCATGCTATAATAAGTGCCCACTCATAAGGATGCATGCTATAATAAGTGCCCACTCATAAGCATTTATGCTATAATAAGTGCCTACTCATAAGCATGCATGCTATAATAAGTGCCCACTCATAAGCATGCATGCTATAATAAGTGCCCACTCATAAGCATGCATGCTATAATAAGTGCCCACTCATAAGGATGCATGCTATAATAAGTGCCCACTCATAAGGATGCATGCTATAATAAGTGCCTACTCATAAGCATGCATGCTATAATAAGTGCCTACTCATAGGCATGCATGCTATAATAAGTGCCCACTCATAAGCATTTATGCTATAATAAGTGCCCACTCATAAGGATGCATGCTATAATAAGTGCCCACTCATAAGGATGCATGCTATAATAAGTGCCCACTCATAAGGATGCATGCTATAATAAGTGCCCACTCATAAGCATTTATGCTATAATAAGTGCCTACTCATAAGCATGCATGCTATAATAAGTGCCCACTCATAAGCATGCATGCTATAATAAGTGCCCACTCATAAGCATGCATGCTATAATAAGTGCCCACTCATAAGCATGCATGCTATAATAAGTGCCCACTCATAAGCATGCATGCTATAATAAGTGCCCACCCATAAGCATGCATGCTATAATAAGTGACCACTCATAAGCAAGCATGCTATAATAAGTGCCCACTTATAAGCATGCATGCTATAATAAGTGCCCACTCATAAACATGCATACTATAATAAGTGCTTACTCATAAGCATGCAGGCTATAATAAGTGCCCACTCATACAAATTTTTGACTGTTAACATCAATACATAATAAATGCTGTTTCTTAAAGGATTAGTTCCATGCCGAAAAGTTTCTATTTATGCCTTCCCGCACCCGACACCTGAGTTAATCCTGAAAACTCAGGTAAGGCAATTACCAATCTGACTTCTTGTTCAGTAATTGTGTTTCCACTTCAAACAATAATTATTTATCTGCCATTCCCATGCACATCACAGCCAAGTAGCCCAAGGTTATTTGTGTGTATAAGATTACACAAAGCCAGAGCTGAATAATCATGGCTTTTTTGTGATTGAAATCACTCATCTGTGTTAGGTGTCTTAGTGGGAGAAATTTGTTTTCAAGCTGGTGATAAAATAGCTGTGTATGGTAGTGCCTGAGGTAATAATGTGCATTTACTGTGATGATTGACAGACCATTTCTCCTAAGGAAAGATATTGCTTCATGTCAGCAGTCAAGCATGGTTTAGCTTATATGAAAGAGGACTTTAGAAGGAACAAAATAGTGAAGAAAACATTCGAATAGCTTATTCCAATAAGGATATACTATATTCAAGTTCAAAGCCGTGTCTTTTCTGTGTGAAATTACTGGTGTAATGAATCACCTATAGAAAGCTGATGCCCTTATCCTCACATTCTTAACCATTGTAATGTATTTTAAAGGAAATTTCATCAACTTTTTTACTATTTGAATTATTTTTCCTTGGAACTTCTTCAGGTGCTTTATTGGTGAGCATGCGATGCATAATGTGAACCTATGTAATGGCGATTCTGTCCGTACGTCAGTCCGTCCACAGTTGTTCCTGAGATTTTCTCAGAAATGTTACAATTTCGGGGAATTCCTCAGAAAATGTTAAAGCTTTTTCAGAATTCCTTAGAAAAACTTAATTTAAGTTCAGATATCCTCATGGAAGGCTGAATTTCCTTACTAAATGTTAAAGTTTTTCAAAAACCCTTAAACAGGTTAAAGACTAGTTTAAAGTTTTCAAAGACCCTTAGACAAGTTGAAGACTCGTTTGCCCAAAAATTCATCAAACCATTTGATATTTCCTTAGAAAATAACCAAATGATATACTTTTCCAATTTTCTTCAAAGATCTTCAAGTGTCTTTCATAACACTAGAGGTTAGAGATCCTTAAAATCCTTCAAAATCTTTTTGCACCAAGGGCTGTATCAGGCATGGTTATTTGACTCCATCTTTATTGGTGAGCATGCGAAGCATAATTCGAACCTATGTAGTGGCGATTTTGTCCGTCCGTCCACAATTTTGCCTGAGATTTCCCAGAAATGTTACAGATTTTTAAAAATTCCTCAGAAAATGTTATTTTCTTCAGAGTTTCGCAGAAAAAGTAAAAGTTTCTTCAAATATCCTTATGGGCGGCTGGAATTTTTTCACTAAATGTTTATGTTTTTCATAGACTCTTAAGACAGGTTGAAGACTAGTTTCCTTATAAAGTCTACAAAACATTTGATATTTCCTTCGAAAATAACTGTAAGATGATGTAATTTCCCAAAATTCTTCAGAGATCCTCAAGTGTCCATCATAACATTAAATATTTAAAACGCTTGGGCTTCTATAAGATATTTGTGCACCTGGCTGGCTGGGACAGCAACTTTTAGAACTACATTGGTTGTGAGAGTCTTCGAGCAGGGTGCAATGGAAACTCCCTGGTTGGAGATGCCTGAATGGCAACACCCCACATGTGGACAGCATGTGCCTTACTGGCAATATCACATAAAATTGTGACATGTTAACAAATGTTCAGAGATGGTAGCACAAAATGGGTGGGGATATGGGATGTGGGACATAAAGTAGGATGTCATTGGGACATTGGGAGGGATACCATGTGGAACATATGGTGGGGTCCAATGTGGGATATAAGGTGGGACATCAGGTGGAAAGCCACTGATGCGGGTGGTAAGGTGGGATGCCATGGGGGATATAGGGAGGGATGACATGTGGGACATATGGTGTGATCCATTGTGGGACATTGGATGGGATGCCATGTGAAACTAATGGTGGAATGCAATGTGGGACTTATGGTGGAATGCCATGTAGAACATGGGATGCCATATGGGACACAGGATGCCATATGTGGGACATGGGGTGCTATGTGGAACATGGGATGCCTTGTGGGACATATGCCATGCATGTTGGACATGGGATGCCAAATGGGACATGGGATGCCATGTGGGACATAGGATGGGGTGCCATTTTTATTATTGGGTAGGTCATATGATATGGGTGTCAATTTGCATCAGCATGTAAATTCTTCTTTAAGTCTACCCGCACCCGACACCTTAGTTAATCCTGAAAACTCAGGTATGACAATTACCAACCCGACTTCCTGTTCAGTGTTTTGTGTTTCCACTCCAAACAATAATTATTCATCTGCCATTCCCATGCACACCACAGTCAAGTAACCCCAGATTGTTTGTGTGTATAAGATTACAGAAGACAGCGCTGAGTAATCAGGGCACTTTTGTCATTGAAATCTCTCATCTGTGTTAAGTGTCTTAGTGGGAGAAATTTGTTTGCAAACTAGCTATGCCCTAAGGTGATGTGTACATTACCTGTGAATGATTGACAAACCATTTAAAGGAAAGATATTGCTTCATGATCTCGTAAAAGCGTGTTAAAACGTGTATCTTTATATTTGACCATTTTTTCAGCCCATCATCAGGTACTAATTTGAATAGACCCCCAGTCACATTTTCTGACATTACTTGTTTATTTTTTGGGGTGATTATCACAATGATTTTGTTATGGTACAGTTGTTGGGCTAGAACCAGGTCTTGTATATACTGTATGTACAGTGCTAGCTAGAGCAATTCCAACAGTACTGTCTGACTGTATATGACTCCAAGGCATGGGCGCTTATTAGGACTCCAAAGCATGGGCACTTATTAGGAAAAAAGCATGGGTGTTTAATAGGAAAAAAGCATGGGCGCTTATTAGGAAGAAAAGCATGGGCGCTTAATAGTAAGAAAGCATGGGCACTTATTAGGAAGAAAAGCAGGGCGCTTATTAGGAAAAAAGCATGGGTGCTTAATAGGAAAAAAGCATGGGCGCTAATTGGGAAGAAAAGCATGGGCGCTTAATAGTAAGAAAGCATGGGCGCTTATTAGGAAGAAAAGCATGAGTGCTATTAGTAAGAAAAGCATGGGCGCTTATTAGGAAGAAAAGCATGGGCGCTTATTAGGAAGAAAAGCATGGGCGCTTATTAGGAAGAAAAGCATGGGCGCTTATTAGGAAGAAAAGCATGGGCGCTTATTAGGAAGAAAAGCATGGGCGCTTATTAGGAAGAAAGCATGGGCACTTATTAGGAAGAAAAGCATGGGCACTTATTAAGAAGAAAGCATGGGCGCTTATTAGGAATAAAGCATGGGCGCTTATTAGGAAGAAAAGCATGGGCGCTTATTAAGAAGAAAGCATGGGCGCTTATTAGGAAGAAAAGCATAAGCGCTTATTAGGAAGAAAGCATGGGCGCTTATTAGGAAGTAAAGCATGAGTGCTTATTAGGAAGAAAAGCATGGGCGCTTATTAGGAAGAAAACATGGGCGCCTATTAGGAAGAAAAGCATAGGCGCTTATTAAGAAGAAAAGCATGGGCGCTTATTAGGAAGAAAAGCATGAGTGCTTATTAGGAAGAAAAGCATGGGTGCTTATTAGGAAGAAAGCATGGGCGCCTATTAGGAAGAAAAGCATAGGCGCTTATTAAGAAGAAAAGCATGGGTGCTTATTAGGAAGAAAAGTATGGGTGCTTATTAGGAAGAAAAGTATGGGTGCTTATTAGGAAGAAAAGCATGGGTGCTTATTAGGAAAAAACATTTACAGATGACAGTGGCACAGTTCTAATTTCATTCTTATTACATCGAATACGGTAATTGCAGTTTTGACAACTTCAAAATATTCTGTTTATATTTGTTTGTGGCCTTCGGACGGCTAATATAACCAGGGAGTTGCCATTTAGAAATGGCAACTCCCTGATATAACAATGTGTAACATTAGTAAAGGCACTGCTTAAAAATCTGGCCTGCAATTTTGAACAAGAAATTAACCACATCATTCCACAAGATTGACTTTGCATCTAACATTGAGGTATAAATAGTTCTATGCTCATAGTTCATTTCACCTTTCCCCAGCAGCAAAGACAAACAATGCCAGTATTGATTACGATTACTACTTATATTACAAAGGATTGCCATTAGATTCAGATGTGTGTCACTAAAAGTACCATGTAACTCCAGTGGGAGTAGTTGTTATCTTGAAGGAGCCTTGGAGAGTTGAAGTGTATACAGTTTTGTGGTTTGGGAAACAAAGACAAAAATATAACTTTTTTTCGACCAGCCCTGCTCCATTCGAGGGCAGGTTGAGATGTTCTGGTTTTAAGCAGAGCCATTTCTAAAGACTCAGCGACAAAACTCCTCCAAGTGCTGTGATGGTTCAGCGTCTAGCAAGCTGTTAGAAGCAGCTTATGAACTGATTGGTAAATTTACTAATCTTGAAAGTTAATGTAATTTTTAGAATAACTTTTGACAAGTCCTCAACAAAATGTCCCGAAGTGATTTAAGATAATTTAAGAAAAAGACAATTAAGCCCTACTCTGCCATATGGGACATGGGATGCCATGTGGACAGGACCTCTTTTGTTACTACATAGATAGAAAACAAAGATGCATGTTTACCAAAACAGATATTTATTTTAAAAATAGTAATTTTAAATATGGAATGCATGTAAAAGATTGAAGAGTATTGCTATCAAAACATTTCTGTGAATCATATTAAATGACAGCCTCATTACATTTGCATGCATTTACTGTAACTATTGATCATATTAAATGACAGCCTCATTACATTTGCATGCATTTACTGTAACTATTGATCATATTAAATGACAGCCTCATTACATTTGCATGCATTTACTGTAACTATTGATCATATTAAATGACAGCCTCATTACATTTGCATGCATTTACTGTAACTATTGTAATTAATTCAACATAAGTTAATAGCGGCGCAAAGCATAAAGCCATACGTAGAGCTTGGTCCATCCAACTTCGATGTTCAAAATTTTGTGGTTGACTTGTATGTTTGACTTGGTTAAGTGGCAAGTTTATCATTAAGTAAACAACATTGGTGATATGCATAGCATGTAAAAATATACTTTGGACGATCCATTTTATGTACTGTAAGTGCACATTGAAATTGGTGATACTCACAGCTTGAATAGAGCAAGTACACCTACGTCATCAACACACTGTACCAAAATTATAGGCCTACTTTTAGAAGGAAAGCAAAACGGGCAATGACAGATATCGGAAGGTATGGTCAATGTTATCCACTGAATCTATATGTACAGTAGCTATCATTGTCAGCAAGAAATTTGTGCCTCTTTTAGGTCTTACCTAAGTATATATTACACAAAAGTATTATAAGAGTACTAGAAAAGTATTTTGTCATATGAGTCATGCATACAGCGATGCTTTTAGAATAGAGTTTGAAATATATTTTTTAATTTCTTTCTTTCTAGGGTTGTTTCTGTTGGACAGGCTGCAGATTCAGAGCCTAAGCGAATCAGATTGATCACTTGGAATATAGATGGACTGCACGAAGAAAATCTTCTGGAAAGGACAAGAGAGGCCTGCCATGTTCTACAAAGGTATGGTTGTAACCAGGGTGTAGGAAAGATCACCTAAAATCCAACAAATTTTCCGGTGACAAATGAAAAAATTGCACTGGTAAATTAGGTTTCCTTCCAAAGATCCAATGTTACTGCTAATTAGGAAATCCCCTTCATTATTCTGGATTTTTTTTGTTTTTAATATCTGGGAAATATCCTTTATTTTCAGATACATTTTTTGTTTGTTGGCAACTTTTTGTCAAATTTGGCCAATAATTGAGAATATATGAAACCGGGAAATTGAAATCCTCTCAGGGTGATAATTCCCCCCCCCCCCCACCTCCTTTTTTCTCCTGCTTACTATGCCTCTGGTTGTAATTTATTGACTTACTGTGGTTAAAACTTGTCATGAATTTGAATGAGCTTTGACACCATTAAACATTTGCAAGAGGAAATCAACAGAATAGTTTTGCAAAAACGAACGAGGAGTTAATGTGTTAACACCTGTTCTGATGTTAAAGGGAAATTCCTTTAAGTAATTTCCTTTCCAAAATTTGAATATCTGTATACTTGAACACTTAAGGGTTAAAATCCATTATTTTGTTATTCCTCTACCACATCTGTGTTCTTTGAAGGAGAGTAGCTGATTTGGACGAAGAATTCCAACGTAAGTACCATACTCCTGGGGGTGGGGGCACCGTAAAAAACATCGGATCAATCAAATGATTAATCTGATTGAGATGATTAATTTTTGTTTCAGGAGTTGTATTTTCTTCTCCTTTCAAGCCATTCACCTGATGTAGTCTATCATCGAGAGGTGCTTCCGGAAACATTTTCTGTAATTGATCATAGGTTAAGAGTCTGAAGAAAAGGGGAGGGGGAGGAAGGGGGAGGAAGGGGGCACCATAAAAGTAATAATTTGATCAATTGGTAATTAATCAGATATTGTTGATTAAGTTTTGTTTGATGAATTTTCTTTTCTCCCTTCAAGCCATTCACCTGATGTAGTCTATCTTCAAGAGGTGGTTCCAGAGACCTTTGCTGTCATTGCTCAGAGGTTTAGAGCCACGTATCATGTCTTCCAAGGCGATAAAATGGGATACTTCACAATGATGATGATCAAGAAGGCAACAGTTGCACTTCAAACCCTGGAAATAGCAGAATATCCATGCACAACCATGTCAAGAAACTTGATGATGGCAAAGGTATTCATCTTCTTCACTTCCCATAATGATTTGAAAAGAAGCACCACAGTGGGTAGTGTTCCACAGACAATCGGTTTGCGGATCGTAGTCTGGCTGATTATGGCTGATCGGAAGCATAATCAGGATTGGTAAAATGTCTGTGGATTGCAGCTCAACCGGTTATTATTATTATTATAATTATGAGAATTATGAGAATTAATATAAATGTGATAATCATTATTTGATTATTATCATCATCATCATCATCATCATCAGCATCATCATCATCAGCAGCAGCAGCAGCAAAAGCAGCAGCATCATCATCATCATCATCATTTTATTTTTATTTTTGTTGTTTTTTAAAATATTTTCATTCATTATTTCGAATGGTAAAACTTAAATCTTAGGAATGAATAGCTGAGAAATAAAGTAAAACTATAATGTTGATGATTAAAAGTTACCAATGATCAAAAGGTGTTTGATAAAAGTTTAGCATAGGTGTATTATCCAAGATTAATGTTGATCATCATTATCATCATCATCATCATCATGCATAGGTGTATTATTAAAGATTAATGTTGATCATCATCATCATTATCATCATCATCATCATCATGCATAGTTGCATTATTAAAGATAAATGTTGAGGCAATTTTTCTATCATATTTAGTGATAGAATAGAAATAAACTGCTCTAGCTTGGTTGTAACTGGCTTGCCCAAACAATTTGGGCTTGCCAGTTATTACTCACCAATGGGCTCACAATTTGCAGTTTATTTCTTAAATAATCAATGCTAGTTTTGATCTCAGCTTTGTTTCTTTAAAAGTGTATGATTACTGTTCATTGCAGAAATGTTTCTTTCAGTACCATGAGTCCTCAAGTTGTTTTGTTTTTCTTCCCAGGCCAAAGCTCATGGATTAAATCTTCATTTGTATACATCTCACAATGAGAGCACAAAGAATGGTTCTGCAGTTCGTAAAGAACAACTGCAAATGGTGTTTGAGAGTATGAGGAAAGCTGGTGAAGATGTAGCTGCCGTGTTTGGCGGGGACACCAATGCAAGAGACCGTGAGGTAATGTTTGAACAGGACTTGAGTGACCTTTATTTGCAGAATTGTTTTTTAGTGTTCAAGTTTTGCCATGTGAATAAGAACATGCTGAAAAGTTTCTCTTTAAGCCTACCCACACCCAAAACCTGGGTTAATGCTGAAAACTCAGGAATAACAATTACCAACCCTACTTCTTATTCAGGGTATTGTGTTTCCACTCCAAACAATGATTGTTTATTTGCCAACCATGCACACCACAGCCTCAATGCTCTAGTGTGTATAAGATTACACAAAGCCAGAGCTGAATAATCAAGGCACTTTTGTGATTAAAATCACTCATCCGTGTTAGGTGTCTTAGTGGGAGAAGTTTGTTTTGAAACTGGTGATAAAAATAGCTGTGTATCATAATGCCTGAGGTGATAATGTGCATCAACTGTGAAAGATTGATGGACCATTGCTCCTACAGTAAGATATTGCTTCATGAACTTGAAGAGGACATAAAGTCTAACTTAATCCTTATTTTACGTGATTTTTGTAATTATTAATAGCTTTAATGCTGCTGTTATGGGAGCTACCATTTTGATTTTAGAACATGCAGAAAATGATGTCATCAACCCAACATGTTTTCTAGCTGATGATGAATTGTTTTCCTTTTAATAAGGGTCGAGGGCTTTTTTGTGTATACATGACATTATCAAAGCATGCCGTTAAAACTTTGTGTCACATCGTTTTTAAATAAAAACTTGAATACAATTGATAAAGAAATACATTATCATTCTTGTCCCTTTAGGGAAATAGTATAATCATGCACAAGATTTTAATACAGAATTGAACAAAGTGGCAGCTTTCATGTGTTGACTTCAAACATGAATAACTTGAGCTAGGAATAAGATTTTGACTTGTTGTTTTTGTTACTTGGTTTAGATTTTAATCCTCCATCATATAATAAGAATTGTATCAGACTTTATGTCTTCTTTAATTGAGAGACTGTGTACTAATTAATGTTGGCAAGTTAGCTACACTCTTCATGGTACACTACCAGTTTCATCATGCACAAGATTTCCATACAAAATGGCAGCCTCCATGTGTCACCTTCAAACATGAATAACATGAGATATAAATAAGTATTTGACTTGCTGTTTTTGTTACTTGGTTTAGATTTTAATCCTCTATCATATAATAAGGATTGTATCAGACTTTATGTTTCCTTTAATTGAGAGGCTGTGTACTAATTTGTGTTGGCAAGTTAGCTAGGTTTCATGGTACATTCATTACCAGATTTTCCATGATGTACTTTGTGGTGGATAGTGCATTCACTTCAGGTTTTCAATTGTTATCTCAGCTCCATTTTCGTCATGTCCATGAACAAAGTAACTTTTTAATTCTCCACTATCTGTCTATGCGTTTATCTATGTACTGGTCTAGCTTTAACACTAAAAATAAGAGCGCGATTATTTCTGTTCTATCATTAAATATAATAATAAAACTTTTTGAAAAAAATGAAAAAAATCTGATCAAATTCAACTGAAGAAAAAGAAAAAAACTACATACACAGTACAATCCAGCCAAAGTGATACTTCCCCCCCCCCCCACTAAAATTATTGGGAGGGAGCCTTGCCCCAAATAAAATTATTGGGAGGGAGCCTTGCCCCCCCCCCATTAAAATTATTGGGAGGAAGCCTTGCCCCTCCCCCCTCCAAGTTCCTATGCCACTGACTGAAGTCGTGTGAACCACTCTTGATCTGTTTCTTCTATTATTACAATTTGTTGCAACTTATCTTGAATGCACTTAAAGTTATTTTATGTAAATTATTTAATTTGCTGTACATGAAATGTGTGATGTACATCCTTAATGATTAATTATTATGTATGAAATAAAATCATACTTCCCATGTTGCCTTTATGATAATGCCCAATACTAAAGACCTTTCTTCATTTGACATTTGATTTTCAGAATCGACATCATATTTAACCTATTAATTATTTTTGGCCCCGCCTCCCGAGCGCATTTTCAAAATAATGCTGGGTTAATCAACTCACGACATATGCCCCACCAACATATAGGCAGCATGATCCCGGTGGGCGCCCAGCAAGTCCCGATGATTTTGTTAAGACAGAGGACCCTAAGACAACCCTTAATTGAATTGTCTGTTCATTTTCAGAATCGTTCACTCTGCCTTAGTCCACCAAGCGTTATTTAAGACAGAGGACCCTTCAATAACAGCTTGATTAACTATTTTCAGAATGGATTTCAATCCCCGTCTTTGGCCCCACAATAATGGACTGTAATAAATCCTTCAAAATGGATTTCATTGGACTGAATAAATCCTTCACATTGCCATTTTACTCCATTTTTGGTATTTAATAAACTCTGTACCAGAATAGCAAACAACAAATTTGTTAAATATTCTGGTACAGAGTTTTTTAAAGTACCAAAAAAGGAGTATTATGGTAATGTGAAGGCTTTATTCAAGTCCATTGTGACAATGGAAATCCATTGTGAAAGTAGAAGCTGTTTAGTTCACATAATCCAGGGCCATAATTCCAGTAGAATTTTCAGTAGAATTTTTAAAATTTTGTGAAAATTTGCCTCTTTCCCCCCACTTTTTGGATACAAAGACTTCCCCACCCCCTTCTCTCATTATCTGGATGAGAATTACAGCCCTGATATAGTCGCACTTCAAGTCATCATTCTGCCCATACATTCAAACATACACTTGATGGTTCTTTATGCCATTTTTAGCTCCACATTTACCCCATTCAAAATTATCCATCTAGCTATTAAATCTAATCACACACAGCGATTATTAAGAATATCTCAAAAGCTATAAAAACACATGCCTTTAGTTTTTAGAATTTGTTTGTTTGTTATTTAAAGAATCATTTATTACTTTTCAAACAAAAAAACTGTCCCTCATATACATAGAAATCAAGCAGAAACAAGTTGTCTGCCATCTTTCCCCAAAAATAAGTTAAAACATATGAATATTTATGAGATTATATGAAATTCAAATTTGATTGTTCGTTTTATTCATTTGCTTAATGTAAAAATGTAATCGCGCAATCTGAACTGCAGATGAAACGACCAAAATTATTCTATAATCCTGAAGTACTTCTTGTGAATATTTGTTATTATTCATTGCTAAAATGGATTTGTTAAGAACACATTTGGAACATGAAAACTGCTCTCTTTTAAAAGATTTCTGGATGGGTAAATGGTTTTTTGTGTCCGTATTCATTGTAAATATTGATAATAATATATGATAATATTGATAATGATATATAATTTCAATAACATATTCAGGAATTTCAGTTGGGGGAAGGTTTAAAAGTGGATTTCGGAAAATAGTTACAAAAAATGGATTTCCGATAAGTGGTTCTCCTTTGCACATTAAGTTATGTGGTAACTTTGCGAGGATCCCTCCATTAAGGGATCTAGTGTAGCCTATATTGAAGAAGTCCTACTTAATATTCAATTTGTATTTTACAGATCATATCACTGAGATGTCACATGTTTGGGATAAAAGATGTCTGGGAGACACTGGGTGCACCCTTAGAAACAAAGTTTACCTGGGACTTGGAGAAAAATGATAACTTGGTGATGGGCTCAAACATCAAACCACGATGCAGGTTCGACAGAGTTTACTTAAAGCAGAGCTCCACAGGACCAAAACTAGTACCTCAAACATTTGAGTTTGTTGGGACTCACAGACTCACGAGTTGTGATCAGTTTATCAGTGATCACTGGGGTCTGAAATGTGACTTCCATGTCGTACCGTGATCAAATGGTTGAAATGCATGAATATGCATTAGAACTCAACTGCACTGTTTCAGGATTTGTTGTCTTTTGGGTGGTGCCAGAGAAGTTTGATTAAAACTGGATTTATCAGCTGTGACCGACTGTTCATACTTGCCAAATAGGTGACAACGGTAGCTTCCTCGATTGTACTAAGTTTTGAGTGATGTCAGTGTAGTCATATTTATCATTATTTATTTCATATATACCATTCTTTCAGGTTCAATGCCTGCAAAGTAATCAGGAACTGAAATGGTGAAGTAATTATGCATATTAATTTTTTGGGGATTTGACATGTAATATATAAGCTTAAACAAAGCCATTGTTAGCTTTTTGTCTGATATGTGAAAAGAACAACTCCACACACGCTTGACTGACTGTCCATACCTGTGGTAGTGCTAATGCATCATGTGCAATCAGGCATGAACAACAATCGCTGTACGTGACATTAATGTATCTGTGCTTTATTTTCCTTTTTTTTTGCTTCAAGTTTCTGTTTCAATAGAAAGAACCTTTTTGAGTTATTTTGATAAAAAATGCCTTTGGGGAATTGATATTCATTATAGATGATCGTAATTTGAATGATAATTTGAAAGTATGCTCTATGCACAAATACATGCACATGTGTGATTTTGACTTATCACTCCCAGCCATTGTGATGTCACCTTATATGGCTGTAATATTTCAAAAATCAGGTTTAATTTTTAGAATAAAAGCACTAGATATGAGGTCAGAAAATAAAAATTTGACTTGGATTTTATTAAAGCTACCACAATGAAGGTACAAACTTTCATCAATGGCTGCCTGCATAGAATACTTATGATTTACTGGCCAGACACCATAAGCAACAACAAGCTATGGGAAGAGACAGGCCAAGACCCAGTGGAACTACAGATTAAAAGCAGGAAATGGACTTGGATTGGCCACACACTAAGAAAACCTGACAACAGTATAACACGTCATGCACTAAATTGGAACCCTTAGCGATAACGCAAACAGAGCTGGCCCAAAATACCTGGAGTGGGACACTACAAAGGAGATGACCAAGATGGGCTACAACTGGCAACAGCTGGGAATGCTGGCCCAAGACAGACATAAATGGAGGGTTTTATCTATTGCCTATATTTCTATGTCATGAATATTAATAAGTAGGCGGGGCTTACTGACAAATTCTTGAAAAACCATAAATGAGCAATCGTTTTTCATTATACTTGCTATGATAATGTTGTTAATTATTATGCAGATGCTAATGTTGTCAACATGTTAATTAATTTGAATGGTGGGTGTGGCTTATGAATAAATATGGAACCAATATTTCATGATATGCAATGACATGACAGTTTTACAAATCAACCAGCTTTTAAAAAAAAGCATCGGAACAAAACCTTTTGGTTCTGGTTTCTCTTTATTACAAACTTATTTCTCCATCATTATAACTTGCTTCTTTGTACGATATTAAAAAGCCAGATATTTTGTTAGAGTGTGCAGAAATGTATACAACTGAACCATTTTGATAGGCCAATAATATGTTATGTATACTGGCAAGCCAATGAATAACTGCAGTGGAAGTTACATCACTATTATGTATTACAATTATTGGCGCCGTGTTAAGCAACTTTGTTGGGACGAGATTTCCTCTTTAAGTTTAAAACTATGATCAAGTGTTTCTGACATAAATTCTTTTTTGTTTGTGAAAAAGTATGTTAGCATACTTGTTTGCATGGTGAGGTTTAACATCACCATGACAACACATGAAATAATCACCTTTAGGAGGAAGGGTCCATCAATCATTCATGGGTTTTGCACAAAGTCCTCCAAAGCATATAATGTATATTTACATTAAGGCTCAGCCAAGGAATAATCTGATTCGCATCACTGAACAGCAGTTATGTGACTTCAGCCCCAAATGAATGACCTATTGTGCACATGTATAACAGTAGCTGGTTACTAACAACTGAATTGTGAATAGACTATGAAGATGCCGTCAGTTAAAAAGTATAGAATGGTGATTTAGAGAAAATTAAGGGTGTCGGGTTGGAGGGGTTGTAACGGCCAAAAACTCTTAATGAAAGGTCAAATTTTGCCAGAAAGGCTACATTACATCAGAGGTAGATTTTTTTAAACAGGAATAGAAGAAGTGTAAAACGTCGAATGTATGGCAGCGGGGAAGGGGGAGGGGATGGAAGAGCTTAGGAATGACTCAGCAAACATGCTTGTTGTAGGATTTTGCATTGCACCTGAGTTTGCTGATTTAAAATGTCTTACATCTGGAAATTATTTTTCGGTCAGATATTTAGCAATGTATGAGGAGCTGATTTTAAAGTGTGATCCATTGCAACTTTTGTCTCCTATCTGATACAATGGATAGTCTGTATTTGTTTTTAGTACTGGTTATATAGTAAATGCACTTTGATATATTTTAATACACAAGCAAGCTACCAATCTCAATTTGAAAGTTTTCTGTTTGTGTTAATTTCTTATTCCATTATGTATGTATAATAAATAAGTCTTCCAGCACTGTAACACCAAGTGTCTGTGTACATATTAATGATCATCTCCACTTGTGGGACTCTAGAGGGGTAGGAACAGTGGGGGCACATGCCAAAAATACTTTGTCAAAATTTTTGAAAAATTCTGAAAATTGGCAAAAGTGCCCCCTTCCAGTAAAAAGTGCCCCTTTTACAATTAAAAAATGCCCCTTTTGCAAGTATAAGTACCCTCTCTAGAAAAAAAAGTTCCCTTCTGTAAAGAATAAAATATACCAATAAATTACTGATTATGATGCAGGAACTTGTGGAATCTGGCCCCATTATTTGAAAATAGAGAATTACGGCCTCTCCTGCGCACCCCATTAAGACGACAGAAAATTTGCACAAACTGTGTTAACCTGCATTGCTTTTCAAACCATTCTCTTCGAAGTAGACTAAATTAGAAGAAGACCAATAGGGCCACTTATAATTGAAATACATATGTCCACCCCTCCAAGTCTCCCCTTACCCCACTTTCTGAAATTTTTCAACCTTCCATTTGTTTCTTTTCAGAGTACTCTTTTATGCAAAGCAAACTTGCTTAACCACTGTACTAGTCCTTCACATAAAGAGGGCAGCATTGATTAACTTGATTTCAAATCCACTAAAAAATATGAAGAAAGCAAACAAATTTATCAAAATTCAAATTCGTTAAAAACTAAAGTTTTTTTAAGCTTTTTGTGCAAATCTGCAAATAGTGTCACTCTTGTAATGCATGAATGGGACATTCCCTAGGTCCATTGTTTATAACCCTCTGCAATTTCTCTTTGAAAAAGTGAAGATAATTTGATTATGGAAAGAATTGGATCATTATTATAACCCCAACCAAGATAATGCTGGAGAAGGCATTTGACACTTTTCAAGGTCTGAAATTATGGGAAGAATTATATAAAAAAAAATTGCATTTTAATATATCTAAATTTTGATTACTCGTAACTTGAAAGCTACACATGCTATTTTCACGATTCAAAGACTTAAACTCAGTGAATAAAATGTCCTTTGCAGTCAGTGGTTAAACAGAAACCTTGTATCTGTCCAGAGACCATTATAAGTTTGAAGTAAAGCCATGTTTGATGACTGTTTTTATGTTGACTGATGCAAGTTCCAAGATTATTTTTTGGGGAACTAGTTGGTTGGTGAGATTGAATGGTAGAGATGATCAAACTTGCCGGAAAGGTTTAATTAGGTCAGCTGAGAAACAGTGGTGTAGCTAGGGTTATGTAAGGGGAAACACTCCTTTCTAGGGGAACAAAGGCAAGGTAGAAATCTGAAACCAAAAATGAAAAATTGTGGGTACCTCAGGGGCGTATGATTGTTTGGTGAGGTGTAACGACAGCTACAGTCAAAAGCGTATAAAGGGTCAGCTTTGTGGGGGAGAGAACTACTAAAATTTTTTTCCTTCAATTTCATTTTGCCTCACAACTTTCAAACATGCAGACAACCGAGAGGTTAAGTCCTCTTAGGCCTAAAGTTTCTTCCTCCCCTCCCCACGATATGCCTCTGCCCCTCCCCTCATTGGTTGAATGCAGCTTACCGCTCTCCTCTCATGACTGTGGAGATTGAGGCTTCATGGATACGTAGCTTCTTGTATTTCTTCCTGTCTCGCAAATTCTGCGAAGATGAGTGATTTCAATCACAAAAGTACCCCAATTACACAACACTGGCTTTCTGTAATCTTGTACACACAAATAACTTTGGGCTACTTGGCTGTGGTGTGCATGGGAATGGAAGAAACAATCATTGTTTGGAGTGGAAACACAACAGACTGAACAGTAAGTCTGGTTGGTAAAGGTCATACCTGAGTTTTCAGGATTATCTCGGTGTCGGGTGCGGGTAGGCTTAAAGAAAACATTTTGGCATGATGGGTTTCCAATTATTGCAAGAAAAGCATAAATGTTCAGGTGGATCTGCAATTGTGACAGGGCTGTACATTGTAAGGCCACTTTTTAGCCCACTGGGAAAATCTTTGAAATTGTATAATTCTTAAACGAAATAAGATATCAACATGTTGTGGTCACCAGCTTGTTTCTTTAAGATATCAACATGTTGTGGTCACCAGTTTGTTTCTTTAATAGTCCTGTCTTGTATATGAAAATTCATGGGAGTATTTCTTTAATGACAGTCTTTCTCAGCTATTTGTTGATTATGAGTGGGTAATGTATCCTGACTGAAACACTTGTAGCAAATGACTACAATGACTTCATTATTTTCCATGAATTACATCTGGGAGTAGGTAGCTCAGTTGGTAAAGCACAAGACTGAGTTGCTGGAGGTATCTGGGTCAGGTCTAACCCGTTTTTCCACAGATATGCAGACAGATACACTGAACATCCTCATTCAGCTGTTGAGAGAAATGGCAATCATGATAAACTTCCAAAGCTATTAAAAACTGGTCTTCCAACCCCTTCTCATGAGACCACAATTAAAAATAAACACCTCAAATCCACCTAAGTTTTAGTTGCAAATCATTGCAAGAATAGGCCTCATTCAGCACAATCTCACCCCAGTGCACCACAACTGGTTATCAAAGGCCATGGACATTGACTTGGTTGTCAATATTATGACTGTCCGTACGTCGTACCTGTGTTCTTGTCCGGGTCGTATTAAGCGTTTCGTGATAGCATTGTTACTACCATAACCGAATACGCAGGCGAGGACCCCATCGTTGTAATTGTGTGTTCACTCGTCGTTGTCGCCATCCCATACTGGCCCAGTCAAGCCCAAGTTCCCATGTACCGATTCGTCTGGCTGCTGGAGAGATTATTAGGTGGCTAATCGGGTCAAGCGCTTTGAGGCCCTGTAAAGGCGCTATATAAATTATTGTCTAATCTGCATACATGACTGAAACAGCAATTCACAGACAATGGGAATGTAAAAAATCTCACTTTCTTTATTCTAGCAATTCTTTAAAATACAATATCAACAAATGTAGAGGTATGTAATAGTTTGAAAGACAAAGTTGAAAGTAGTAACCTTTCAGATAAGTACTACACTGATTAAGCCAGAGAACTACTGATAGTTAAAGGTAAAGTACAAGCAACAACATGGCTTACAAATGTACTAAAAATCATAAAATAGCCAAAAGTCTCATCAAAATCGGATAAAAATGGACCATTTTACAGCATTTTGAAATTTTAGTTCCGTACCAAATTTACATATATTAGACAATACTTTGTGACATCACAACAAGAACACCATGGCTATTGTTTATCTTAACTTATTTTTGTCAACCATTTCCAAAATTGTTTATTGTTTGTAAATGTTTAACAGCACAGTGACAGTTGGAGTCAAATGTGCCAAGAGGGTGTTAGAAAACTAAGGTGCAAGAGTTAGAACAGTATAAATAATAAAGGAGCGAATAGAGGTAAGAAGCATAGGATGGTAGGATAGTACAAGGGGGAGTGTCAAAATTGTATTAGAAAGCAGTTGGCTATAATGCAAAGGAAATTAAATTTGTAGTCTTGACCCATATTTAGTAGTAAATGCAATTTAATCATCTGTGCTGTCTGAAATGTAGGAGAGAAATATAAAGGATTACATTGCAGATTTTGGGCTGTATTCTTGATACATAATAACTGTATCTTCAAAATTTGTCAAAGCTTCTAAACTATCAATACTATTTTAACAATTTAAAGAATATTCTGCTCAGAATGTAATGCTTCTTTACTGAAGAAAACTGCTCTGTGTCGATATATCTTTAAAATTAACCGTACAAAATAACTTCATGTAAATATTCCTATTGGATAGTATAGCATTAGAAACGGCTTTCATTAAAACCAGGAACACTTCGACCGGCCCTCATAAAGAGCAAGGCCGGTCGAATTTTTTCTCCCAAAACCTCAAAACTGTGGTCTGTTCAACACTCCATACATGCTGTTCAATGAACCATGTGTTTGATTTCCACCCAACACAAAAGAGTTTTTATTAAGGGCAGCAGCATCTCCCAAGGAGTATGAAATGTCCTTTAAAGGAAAGTTAATCTTGTGGAATGATGCACAATATGAAGTTTGAAATTTGCACAAATTTTTAAGCAGTGTCTGTACTAATGTAAGTTATATTCATTCAGTTTCTTCTTTTTAAAGAATATAAGAACTTGTTAAGAAATGAATGAAAATGCAATATAAGTGACAAAAGATCAGTTTGTTTATTATACGAAAATAGTATTAGGTTTGTTTGTATCAAACCAAATGAATAAATACTGAATAAAAGCATCACAAAATAATTCAGATACCCACACAGCTAATCACCACACTTCTAGATCTCCCAAAGTCTCCTCACTTGCTTTCCTATCACTCATTAATGCTTTTATGTCCCACCCACCCACCCACCAGTCCACCAACATTCTTGCCTCTGCCAAACATTCTCCTCTCTCGCACCCACTTTTTCATCATTATAACACACTTAACAGCTGTAATAGCACAACTATCTATTTTTCCCACTTACCAATTCACCCTTCCCTACCTCCGATCTTCCCCCTTCCCTACCTCCGATCTTCCCCCTTCCCTACCTCCGATCTTCCCCCTTCCCTACCTCCGATCTTCCCCCTTCCCTACCTCCGATCTTCCCCCTCCCTACCTCCGATCTTCCCCTTCCCTACCTCCGATCTTCACCCTTTCCTACCTCCGATCTTCACCCTTCCCTACCTCCGATCTTCACCCTTCCCTACCTCCGATCTTCACCCTTCCCTACCTCCGATCTTCACCCTTCCCTACCTCCGATCTTCACCCTTCCCTACCTCCGATCTTCACCCTTCCCCTTCCCTACCTCCAATCTTCCCCTTCCCTACCTTCGATCTTTCCCCCCCCTACCTCTGATCTTCCCCCTTCCCTACATCCGATGTTCCCCTGCCCTACATCTGATCTTCGCCTTCCCTTACACCAATCCCCCATCCTACCTTACTTCCCCAGATGCAATTTGCATCAAGTTATAACTGGAAGTTAAAACAATCTACTGTAGCTAATAATGACTCCATAGATCTCAACTTGTTTTGGAATGAGATATTTTCCACAACAATTTCTCATATGGTCTAAAAATAAAGATCAATTTTTTCTCACTTGTTATAAACATATGAGAGTACATGATACTACAACGATTGAACTCGGCCTTTAATTCACAACCAGCTTTACTCAGCAACCGAAAATAAACTAAGTTTAAAGAAGTACTTTTATGTCAGAAATATGAGGCAAAATAAGTTAGTGTGCTTAACCCTTTTAATTTATAATGCTACTCGTGTAGTATCCCAAAGTATCATATAAAAAATGTAGAAAAAAACAAAAAAACATTTGATGCCTCTGACTTGATAATATCTCACACATCCTTCTAAATAACACAATGAATGACTCAACATAAACCTTCCCAACAAAACCAAAGACATTATATATTCAGAACTCTTTCAAACTAATACTTTGTGAAATTTCATATAAAAGGTACAGAATATCATGTCAGTACTGTCAAAGTGACCTCTACTGGTGTACACACTGTATATGTACAATACAAATCAGTATCAAAGTCACATGCACTATACAAATTTGATCAACATATAACAGTTGAAATAGTACTTAAACTGAAATTTCTGTGTAAACAAGAGAATGCATAATGAACAAAAAATCATGTAAACAGATAACAGCCGTCTGTTTGGTAGGAAAGAAATTGGAAAAGTTAAAATAGGGCTATGTCTTCACCTACTCCTGGTCCTGTAAGAAGAAATAAAGCAACTAAGCTTAAGTTACCTCTATGTACTGGACCTTTGATGACCAGGCATGGCCCTAGCAACTAAGCTTAAGTTACCTCTATGTACTAGACCTGTCAATGACCAGGCATGGTCCTAGCAACTAAGCTTAAGTTACCTCTATGAACTGGACCTTTCAAAGACCAGGCATGGCCCTAGCAACTAAACTTAAGTAACCTCTATGTACTGGACCTGTCAATGATCAGGCATGGCCCTAGCAACTAAGCTTAAGTTACCTCTATGTACTGGGCCTTTCAATGACCAGGCATGGTCCTAGCAACTAAGCTTAAGTAACCTCTATGTACTGGACCTGTCAATGACCAGGCATGGCCCTAGCAACTAAGCTTAAGTTACCTCTATGTACTGGACCTGTCAATGCCCAGGCATGGCCCTAGCAACTAAGCTTAAGTTACCTTTATGTACTGGACCTGTCAAAATTGACTTCTTTCATACTGCTGGTATCAAAATTATAGAATTTCATACTGCAGGTACCATAAAATCAGTCATACTGCAGATATAATTTCCAGTAAATGGGCTGCACACCCCTACCACTATTAGTATGAGGTGCCCCTCCCCCCATTAGTTGTTGTTCTCCTTAAAATTTTAAACAGTCAGACCTGACCTGATAAATAAGCAGGTCGGGCCAGACTTTTCCTCTTTATTTTGAAAACCACAAGTAATAAGAATCAAATTCCCTTATCAATGGCCCCATTGTATTCGTTCTCCTGGTTGAGCATTTATTCTAAGTAAGATAAGTGGTCTCATTATTTGCTACAGTAAGTTTGTGGTCATAATTTACTGGAACAAATTTTTAAGGAAAAGGACAAGTCATGCTGGCACTCCACCAGTGATTATTCTCAATTTCAGACCTATTTTTGGAATGTACTTGAATCTTACGTCATGCCCACTTGTCAGAGCATGAACCTGTGTAAAGTTACATGATGAGAAATACTTAAATTATGAATCTGTTTCTAGCATGGATGCTGCATTGTAATCAAAAATGCCATCAAACCCTTATATAAGCCCCCAATATACATTAAATCTTTCAAATATTGTGTAGACCTTTTGTGTGGGGTTATATTAAATTTTGGGGGGGTGAATTGACGGTAAATATGCATAATGTTCAAGAAAGCAAAACGTCATATAGATAGCAATTTTTGACACCAGATATGCAAATTAGTGGCCTACTTTGCATAATATTTGCAAGTTTGAATAGAGAATTGTGTACATCAATTGAATGACAAGTCTTAGCTTTTAGTAGAATTAAACATGTTACAGTATGAACAAAAATATATGAAAAAGCCCCTAAAAAGTTCTCTTAAGGATTAGTTCTGGGGTCAAGCAAGTTCGTCTTAGCTGAAAGAGGTATTCAAAATAAACAAAATGGTGAAGAAAGCAGTCAGAAATCGTATTCCGTTAAGGAGATATTCAAGTTTAAAGCTATGTCTTTATCGGTGTAGAAATGACTGGTGTACTAAGTCTACTATGGAAGGTTGTGTCTTCATCCTCACATTCTTAACAATTGTTCATGTAGTTTTAAGAAAGTATATTTGAATAAAGAACTACTTTTGTTTTTAAAACTGAAAGATAAGCAGTTTTGCCGCTGTTGCCGAGCAGAGCCACGAATAAACCATGGTCAGCTGACAGCTTTCGACCAATTAAATTCTAGAATTCTTACCACATATAAATGAACATAAAATAAAAACATTTCACTTAATGTAATTTTCCAAATTTGTATTAATCACACCAATGAGGAAACTGAAGTGCTTCTTAAAGATCAAGGTACTTCAGTGTCATCCATAAAAAATATATAAAAAAACACAAACCAACAAGAAAAGGATGAATACACCTCGAAATAAAATCTCTTTTTGTTGACCTATCCAGCACCGCAAGTAAGAATCCATGCAATAATAATGCACTTCTACTCTCTTCTCAAACATGCAATAATTTCATCTAAATTGGAAAATGCTATTTGAATTTATTCCCATTTGATTGCAAAATCTTCTGAAAGGATTGCAAAATCTTCTGAAAGGATTGCAAAATCTTCTGAAAGGATTGCAAAATCTTCCGAAAGGATTGCAAGATCTTCCAAACAGATTGCAAAATCTTCCGAATGGATTGCAAAATCTTCGAAAGGATTGCAAAATCGTCAGAAAGGATTGCAAAATCTTCCGAAAGGATTGCAAAAACAGAATTCCCCGAACAAACCTTCATTGTTTACCTCTTACTTTCATAATATATATAGACCCAAAAGTGGCACACATTTTTTGTTGACAATGATGACTATTTCATTTTTAGATTTAAGCTGAGCACAAAAAATAGCCCAATGTGCACAGTTAGGGCCTCTTAACAATAAGAGTTAGATTCCATGTTTAACATTGACCATACCTTCTGATATCTGTCATTGACCGTTGGCTTTCCTTTTAACAGTAGGCCTATAACCATCTGCCAAATTGACACTTTAATTTGTTTTCGGAGAGCCAAAAGTTTGAACATCTAAAAGTTGGATGGACCATTCTCTACTTATGGCGCTATGGTTTGCACCGCTATTAGATCAGAATGCACCACAGATAGATCATGTCACACTGACTACAGTACAACAAACTTGTGCTTCAAAGAAAGTTAAATACTGTTAAAATGAAATTTGTTAAAATTAGACCATCAAATTGTACCTTTAACATGAAAAGATGCAGAAGTAATTTTGAAGCAAAACAGACTGAAATGTTTGCAAAGTTTTCCTCTGGAACATTGACAAAATATCTAACTGTTTCTTAAATATATATTTACACATATATACACTGTGTGTGTTTACAATTAAAGCAACACAGGGCACAGTCTTGAATATATACACTAAATATTCATAATATTATTGTACTGAGAATTCATTCAAGCAAGGCACTAAAGGCTTTGACAGAATGAAATTTGTATAAAAATATCCTGAAATTTTCAAAAATCTTCCCACAAAACACTGACAGAAGTAATATTAATGTTTAATACATCTTTATATGCTTCCATCTTTCACAGTTTAATATACTATTCATCGCAGAACTACATGAGAGATGTTTTTAGAGCACATATTTACCACGTATACCCAAAGATCTTTTCCATAAAAATAAAAAAAATTAAAGGAGCACTAGACCGAAACGTGAGGGCGTATTTGTAGTAGATTCCCAAAAAAAATCAAATGCTTATCTAGCACGCAATGGTATAGCAATTTTCTGGTTAATATGAATATTCAAGTGACCTTTGCCCTCACGTCGTCTGTGAGCTATGGAGCCATGAAGTTTATCAATCTGTTGTGGACATTATAATTGTGAAATTAGCAATTAGACTTTTTAGTCTAAGTGCTCCTTTAAAAATCGTTTTTTTATTTATGAAAAAAAAAACAGGAACCGTAGATTTTTTCTGTTCTGGGCTTCGATTTCCAAAAGTTGATCAGTTTTGTGGCAATTCATGAAATGTAAATTGAACTTGAAAGGACTAGCTATGCGTACACTTTGCATACACATTACTCTAACTCTGAGGCACCAAAAATCAGATTATCTGATTCACCCAAAGTGAAAGATTTGACAACAGGCCCATTTGACAGGAAAATTATGAAGGAATCAACTGAAAGACTATAAATTAAAGTATTAGTTCAGTGGTCAAGCATGTTCATCTTATATGAAAGAGGACTTCAAAAAAAAAAAAAAAAAAGAAATGGTGAAGAAAGCATTCACAAATCTTATTCCATTAAAGAATTAGTTCAGTGGTCAAGCATGTTCATCTTATATGAGAGAGGACTTAAAAAAAAAAAAAAAAATGGTGAAGAAAGCATTCACAAATCTTATTCCATTAAAGGATTAGTTCAGGGATCAAACATGTTCATCTTATATAAAAGAAGACTTTAAAAGAAACAAAATAGTGCAGAAAGTGTTCACAAATCTTATTCCGTTAAGGAGATATTTAAGTTTAAAGCTCTGTCTTATCTGTGTAGAATTGACTAATGTGGCAAGTCTACTTATTATGAAGGTTGGCCCACTCATCCACACATTCTTAACAATTGTTACAGTATTTTAAAGAAAATTTATATTTGAATTATTTTCCCTCAAACTATCTTTAGGTGGTAAATTATAATAACCCTTACTAGATTCTGTTTACTCCTTTCCTGACATGTACAATGGTTATCAAGCCACAAAATCGAAAGACAAAATTGGATAGAATGCATACTGCAGACTTCAAGGAATCTGAGGCTATGATATCACAAATAATCTTGATTTCTTTCATTTGTACACAAATGATACCAAACTTTAAACTTTAATATCTCCTTAACGGAATTATATTTTTGAATTCTTTCTTCGCCATTTTGTTCCTTTTGAAGTCCTCTTTCATATAAGATGGACTTGCTTGATCCCAGAACTAATTCACTAAAATGTTGACAAGCCAGAGAAGCAGTTTTAGTTGAAAAAGCTAGCAAATACAAGCTATGTTGGATATGAAATAATAGAGGGCACTGTGTTACAATTCCATACTACCAAGTCCCACTACTTTCTTTTACATGTCAACATTTGTGGATGAATCAACCTTGCTCGCAAACACAGTACTGCTGATTATTGCACCAAAGATATTCTCCTCCACTTAAATAGTACTTGGCAAAAAGTTTGGCCGTGGATAACCAAACAGTTGAAAATCCAATACAAAAATACCCCACAGCCTCTTTAACTGTTCTGCACTGAGCTCAGTAAAAGCCTTTTCAAATGCCTGTGTACTGTTTGTCGGATGGCTGGTTTTACGAGACGGAAAACTTACCTTATCATTTAACTTCAGTTCTCTGAGCATGTAATCTGCATCAGAGCTTATCGTCTCTAACTGACCAATATAATCGTACCTAACTTTACACGGAGAGCAAAGTTTATACATCTCCTCCCAATGATCATCAAAATAATTCTTTGCCGGGTCGGTAAGATACATGACAAATTCTGTCCAAGTCGCATTTTCACCTGTATTTATAGCTGCCTGAGAAGGATTCTTTCTATACTTTTTGATCATTTTTTTTGCAAACTGATGGAAATAGGTCTCTTTTCTATACATGACGACATCTCCATATTTATTTTTATACGCAGACAAGATTCTAAGGAATGGATTTCGTGCATACACAAATGTCGTATATGTCTCCAGAATGTTCTTCTGTTCATCTTTCTTGTATGCCTGAAGTCTTTTCATGCCGTGTCGGTAATGTGCCTCATCGGACGTTATATCCATGATGTTTTTCTCGCTTTTACCGCTCAATTTCATCAAGACTCGCTTCCAATTGCTGCAGCCAACTTTTGGAATGAAACAATACAACAGCTTGTGTTTCTCGTTGACTAGGAGGTGGCGCTGTGTGTCCACATTGATGTCCCCTTGTGACAGCTGTGGATTTCTCTCACAAATTTCTTGAAGATTTTCCTTTCGCTCAGCTTGTATTTTTGCCTGTTCTACCATAAATTTGTCCTGAACAAAAGGAGAATGTGATGAGTCAGTTTTGAAACCACTAAAATATGAAATATTGGGAGTGGGGAGAGGGGAAGCTCATTACTTAGATTTAAACAATTTATCTCCTTTTTTCCCGATCTATTTAAACTCAAATTTTGGTCAGTAACTTAATCAACCTACATCTCTTTGATAACCTTTCAATTAAAATTTAAGTTCTTCTACAGATGCATCCTTAGGCGCATACGAGCACAAAATTTTTCCCAAGAGGAAAGAGTAATTTGACGGAATAAGATTCTCTTTTTCTTGCAAAATCTTGACCTAATTTTATTGAATGTTTAAAAACTAGCGGCAAACTACCAGCACAATGTAAAATGTACAGGTGACCCATTACTTTCTGTTTATGACCCTTTTCAGAGGCATGAGTATAGAAAGGGTCATCTCCCAAGTGAAGGGGTAAAGAACCCAACATAATTAATATTTCTGGGTTTAATGATTGACAGCTTGTTTTATTCAATCACAGCACGAATTTGCCTAGCAACAAAATCTGCGTAACTAAGTGAGGCAAAGATCTTACGCGATACTGGTACAGTACAGCTAGCTAGAAGCTCGCGCTCTTGTAGTTAATGCAACTTACCGTACAAAACAAATTTCTGCACACACAGAGTGACAGCAAAATAGTGAAGAAAATTGCAATTACAGACCCTCTGCGGGCTTTGTAAATCTAATTGCTTTTACCCAGAACAGTTAGCAAACTGAATTTTATTTATCCTATTTGCTAAAACTCTTAAGATCCGGAGAAGTGCCATTAATGAATCAAAGCTTGCGGCAGGCCTCGCGAACATCTAAATGTCAACGCATTGGTAATGCACGATTGCAGATTTGTTTTCCCCACATACTGTAGTTACCGCGTTGCTATTTGGAAACCAGAAAAGATCAATTCCTAGTCACAGGTGGAAAATGTTTACTGTAGTTATGTTTGCATGAAACATCACGATATCCATTGCTGGAAATATCTTCTGATTTTTGTTCTCATTTTTTTCGTAATTTTCCTAGTTTCCAAACTAGAAATAATCAAAGTAAACCTGGTAGGAAATCCTCTAGTTGGAAATAACTCATATGTTCCTTATTAAAAACCTCCTTTATTTTAGAATTTATTTTAGATTTTTACTATCTTTCCAACAAAAACGTTGATATTGACAGTGGTGTAATGAGCAGGCCAAATGCCAGCTGCTGCCGACATATTTATTAAGGTTTAGTTGGTTTGTTGATGTTTAACGGCACCGCAACAGTCAAGAGTCAAATGTGCCAGAAATATTCATTAAGTGTTCATTTAAATTTTCATGGAACTGGTAGAGCTCCCACACAATTTTCAAAAACAAATAGGCCAAAAATCTCACCAAAATGCAAATATCACGTTTTAAAATTACCCGTAGAACTGATAAAACTAGTTAAAAATAATGATTCGGGAATTAGATGACCTTCAAAGGTGTAGAAAACAAATATCATTAAGAAATGTTCCTGATTTGGGCCTTCAGGCCGTTACACACCGAATGCGACACGGTGAGCAATTTTTTAACAAAATTGAATAAAACAAAGGAAAAGAAACATTTTGACCTCGCATGGCTATTCAGATGATAACTGAAAATTGATTGAAAGGGCTTTTCTATGCCCATTAAAGCAAAATAATAATGCCCACTAAAGCAAATTTCTCCAGTTTTTGATGGAATTTAGGGCATTTCTACGCCTAATACAGCAAAATTTGGTCGCGACAGAAAATCGCGCCCCACTAAAGCGAATTTCTCCAGTTTGAACAAAAAAGCATTTCTAGCATATTTTCTAGTATTACTAGAAAGCCTCAATTGTAAACTTCATCGTGTGTAAGCAATAAGTCAAAGCATCTTATAATATTTCTTTCCTGTCTCATTGTCTAAACAATTGCTCGCCGCGTCGCGTTCGGTGTGTAACAGCCTTTACTTCGAACTACTGAAGTGTTACTTCACTGATCTGACAGCTTGCTGTTACAAAATCATTTATTTACTAACCGTAACCCAGTTTAGTTTTTGAACAGTTGAATTTATTAGGGCTGTCCCTGGTTCTAGCTCATACTATAGGCCACCCATATAGTATGTTAGTCCTGGTTCTAGCTCATACTATAGGCCACCCATATAGTATGTTAGTCCTGGTTCTAGCTCATACTATAGGCCACCCATATAGTATGTTAGTCCTGGTTCTAGCTCATGCTATAGGCCACCCATATAGTGTGTTAGTCCTGGGTCTAGCTCATACTGTAGGCCACCCATATAGTATGTGAGCCCTGGTTCTAGCTCATACTGTAGGCCACCCATATAGTATGTTAGTCCTGGTTCTAGCTCATACTATAGGCCACCCATAAAGTATGTTAGTCTTGGTTCTAGCTCATACTGTAGGCCACCCATATAGTATGTTAACCCTGCTTCTAGCTCATACTATAGGCCACCCATATAGTATGTTAGTGACTAATCCTGGTTCTAGCTCATACTATAAGCCACCCATATAGTATGTTAGTCCTGGTTCTAGCTCATACTATAGGCCACTCATATAGTGTGTTAGTCCTGGTTCTAGCTCAAACTATAGGCAACCCATATAGTATGTAGTGACTAATAGCTGGTTCTAGCTCATACTATAGGTAACCCATATAGTATGTAGTGACTAATCGCTGGTTCTAGCTCATACTATAGGCCACCCATATAGTATTTTAGTGACTAATCGTTTAAAGTTTTACTAAATGTTTTGAAGAGGCCACCCATTAGGGATTAATCGCTGGTTCTAACAACACTGTAGCAATTTCATATAGTATGTTAGCTCCAATGTGGGCTAGCTGCATACTATAGGCCAATGTGGGAATAGCTGCAAATGTTAGCTGCCAATGTGGGCATAGCTGCCAATGTGGGCATAGCTGCCAATGTGGGCATAGCTGCCAATGTGGGCATAGCTGCCAATGTGGGCATAGCTGCCAATGTGGGCATAGCTGCCAATGTGGGCATAGCTGCCAATGTGGGCATAGCTGTCAAGGCAGCGTGACATCCATACCTTTCAGACTTTGGAAGAAGACTGGGCTGTTGTGTATCTTATACAAAGAGAGAATTATGGCAGTTGACAAACAATATATTTGATTCATGTAGTGCAGCTGTTCTCCATCATGTGTGCTCCATTTAGGCTTTTTATAGACATAAAAATAACTGTGTGCTTTTAGTTGCATCAATGCCAAATGAATGTTGGAGCTGAGGGATAAATTGAGGGACTGATTATCAAGAAAACTGGCTTTTATTTTGGGGAAGTGTGAAAATATTTTGCATAGGTGCCTGAAACTCCACTGCTGAAAAAATTGGGCATTTGAAGTTTGACAGAAGGCATATAAATCATCCCTGTGGAGATGTTTAGTTTTTGTCTCTGGTTCAATGGAGCCCAATTTAAGAGCATTGTAAAATGATGTAAATCCCATGAACATTGATTGTACTTTGCAAACACATTGCTGGCAATTAAT
>JAIGNY010001237.1:490000-557500 GCA_020152595.1 Chiridota heheva | reverse complement strand
ACAGTACTTGAGAGATACAAGCACTGTACTTGAGAGATACAAGTACAGTACTTGTGAGATATAAGTACTGTACTTGAGAGATACAAGTACAGTACTTGAGAGATACAAGCACTGTACTTGAGAGATACAAGTACAGTACTTGAGAGATACAAGTACAGTACTTGAGAGATACAAGTAGTGTACTTGAGAGATACAAGTACTGTACTTTGAGAGATACAAGTACTGTACTTGAGAGATACAAGTTCAGTTCTTGAGAGATACAAGTACAGTACTTGAGAGATACAAGTAGTGTACTTGAGAAGTGGACAAACAATTGATTTGTAGATTATGTAAACTTGACACTGTCCCTACAGGTAAAAGATCTTCGAACTAAGCCCAATACTCTATTAAGCCCTAGCACAAACGTTATCAACATCAGACCCCTAGCTTGATTTGAAAAACGACAGGGTGCTAGACTTGTTAAGGGGCACATTAATGCGCGCGCGAAGCGCTGCATCATTTTGGCATGGAGTTGTGGGTCCCCTTAAGACTCAATCCCATGGTGAAGAAGCTCTGGGGTTTTAGCTATAATCATATTTCAGAATGAAACTATTCTGTTTAATAAGGACCATTCATGAGCCAAACAGGACAATTGCTTACTATGCTATCATTCTGTGTTCTGTATTTATTTAAGGTATTTTATTTATAAGGTTTATTAAGATTATTAAGTTTAAAAATATTAAAAAATAAAAGCAAAAAAATGAGGGGCAGGGCGGACCCCAGGGGGGGGCTAGCGGACCCCCAGGGAGGCAGGGCCGGCTGCCCCTGTAAAACAGCACAGCTAGGGGTTTGAATATGGCTAGAGAAAGACAAACTGGATTTAAACTTCACTTCAAGATCATCATCAATCTCTATCAATTCCATTTTAATTCAATTTATCACCATATGGTACTTTAGGCACAGCATGCTCTATCATTATGTGAAACTTGCAGTAAGTGCAGTTCTGGAGTTGCAGCCATTTCCTCTTAACTTACGACAAATTTCACAAAAAAACTCACAAAAAGCTAGATTTTTATGTTACTGTAACTGTAATGATAAGTGACCACGACCTCCAGACATGTTGTGGTACTGATAATATTCTGTAGAAAGCTACCAATATTTTGTCGATCTCTTAAAGGAGCACTAGACCAAAAAGTGAGGGCGCTTGTTTTTGCGAATTTCACAAATATATCATCAACAACAGATCGATTAACTTTATGCCTCCATAGCCCACAGGCTAAGGTCACTTGAATATTCATATTAGCCAGAAAATTATAATACCATTGCGTGCCAGATTGGCATTTGATTTTTTGGGGGGAGCCCCCTAAAAATACGCCCTCACTTTTTGGTCTAGTGCTCCTTTAAATTTCCTCCTAGCTATTTGCCATATTATTATACTTCCATTCCTGGACTTTTCCGTCCTCATTGATTCCTCTTCTTGTTGGCTGATATTCACTGATCGCTCTTACATAGAGCAAATGTTCCAGTGACAGCCCATGTGTAATTGTGCCAGACTGCAGAAATTGCAAAATGCATGGAAAAGTTGATACCTGTATATCACTGCCTAATTAGTGTGCCTGGTCTAGTACATTAGTTTGTTTGTTTGATAAGGGCTTAACAGTACCACAACAGCTAGGGTCAAATTGTGCCTGAGAGGTTAGATCATTCCAGTGGTACATGTACATGTAGGAAGAAAATAAAATAAGGGGAGATTGAGAGAAACACGGGCACTAAAAGCCAGAAAGCTGAGATCGAGAGAGAAAGTGCATGGGTACACATCCTAATTAATGGCTTTAATATTTATATTGGAAACTGTCGATCGATTTGAGTGTGCACCAATGCAATACATACCCCAGATTGCATAGTTTGTTAAATGTGCGTATAAAATGAATGTAGCATTATTGCATAGTTTGTTAAATGTGCGCATAAGATGAATGTAGCATTATTGCATAGTTTGTTAAATGTGCGCATAAGATGAATGTAGCATTATTGCATAGTTTGTTCAATGTGCGCATAAGATGAATGTAGCATTATTGCATAGTTTGTTCAATGTGCGCATAAGAATGTAGCATTATTGATTGCGCGCCGATTAACGCTTTGCGCCGGCGGCGTGGGGTGCAATAATTGAACACAAACTGAAAATTGTGCACTGATTCTTCCTAAATTCAACATGTAGATCCAAATGCGCATTCCACCCTATGACCCACATGGCATTCCAACCTATGTCCCACATGGATCCCATCCTGTCTACATTAATCAAACCATATGTCCCACATGGCATACCTCCCTATGTCTCACATGTCATCCCTCCCTGTGTCCCACATGGCATCTCTCCCTATGTCCCCCATGGCATCCCACCTTATGTCCTGCTTCAGTGGCTTCCCACCTGATGTCCCACATGGCATCCCACCTTCCTTATGTAGCACATTGGATCCCACCATATGTTCCACATGGTATCCCTCCCAATATCCCAATTACATCCTACTTTATGTCCCACATGGCATCACATCCCATGTCCCCATAGCCTCCTACCTTATGTCACACATGGCATCCCAACCTATGTTATACTGTGTTACTCATGGCATTCCCCCCAATGTCCCACATGGCATTCCACCCCATGTCCCATATGCTCTATAAGAAGTCTCATCCTAGCTATCACAGTCCCTGATTATGCACACTATGTACAGTATGAAAGTCTGTCAGTTATAACTTATATGCAAATAACTTGTTGAATAAGAAAAAATGCAGAGTTAAATATTCATGCCTGATATAGCCCTTGGTGCATACCACATGGTATATATTCTATCCTACATTTATATCCCACATGGCCCCATCCGTCCCATAAGGCATCCCACCCTATGTCCATATGCAGTCACATCCTGTCACACTACCTGACTGAGCATACTAAGTAAAAAAATGTCTTCGCAGTTCATACACTGTAGCAGCTTTATGCAAATAAACACAACAATGAAGGCAGAGTTAAATATTCATGCCTGATACAGCTGTTGGTGCACAAATATTTTGAAGAAGTTTAACAGTTTTAAACCTCCAGTGTTATGAAGACACTTTAGGATCTCTTCAGAATTTTGGGAAATTATATCATCTTGCAGTTACTTATCTTCGAAAAAATATCAAATATTTTGTAGACTTTTAAGGAAACTAATCTTCAACCTGTCTTAAGAGTCTCAGAATAACTTGTAACTTTGAGTGAGGAAATTCCAGCCTTCATGAGGATATCTGAAGAAACTGTAACTTTTTCTGAGGAACTTTGAAGAAACTTTAACATTTCTGAGGAAATCTCAGGCAAAACTGAGTCGGAAATGGACGAAATTGCCATTACATAGGTTCTCATTATGCTTCGCATGCTTACCAAAAATAAACAAAACATTCAAAAAAAAAGGCTCTAAAAAAGTAAAACATGCCTGCAAAGTCGCTGCACATTACCTGTCTGCAAATAAGAGAATTTGCAGAAAGTTATGGACTTAGTTGTATGCAGAAAATTGGCCATTACCAGTTTACACTTACAGACCCCAAACCTTGGGAAAACATCACTTTTGTTTTTAGGCCCTAGCCTAGGCCCCTAACGTTAGGTATTTTAGGATTTTTTTTAGAAATTTAGGAATTGTTTTCAATCCACATAAAAAATAGCATTAGCAACTCACGAGTCATATTAAGGCCTATTAATTATTATAAACAGGCCTACATCCAAGGACAAAATTGATTCCTCAAGAATCCATGCTACTTGCCCTACAGCATGATGATTGTTTTGTAGGAACACCAAAACTGGCAAAAGCCAGTTAGTTAGGCCCTAGGCCTAACAGTTAGGCCCTAGGCCTAACAGTTAGGCCCTAGGCCTAACAGTTAGGCCCTAGGCCTAACATTAGGCCCTAGGCCCAACAGTTGAGCCCTAGGCCTAGTTGAGCCTAGGCCTAACAGTTGAGCCCTAGGCCAAACAGTTAGCCCTAGAAGAGTGAATACTCCTGCCCCCTCCCTCCCTTTCTGGCTATGCCCAGGATAAGTATGACACTTGTTTTGAGATTTTCCACTAATTACCTAGTACCTAATGGAAGTGAAAACAAACATTCCCTGCATACACAAATGTGGTGGTGGAATCTACCATTAGAAATATCAAAAGATTGTCAATTATTTCACACCACTTTATCAATAGTAAATCACATTTTTAAATTTTGAAGGTCATGGGCCCAGCATTATCATGTGGACCCGACTGAGATCCTTCATTGGCTGTATGAAGTCCATATAACAACCCCTGATCAAGATATCGCTATTTTAAATTTTCAAGGTCATGGGCCCACTATCATCAAGTTGTCCCTCCCCCTGATGGTGATTAACTCAAACCGCTACTTGAACTTTAAGTCCTAACACGAAGTTGAATTGTAGCTTGAAACGTAACTTAAAGAAATCCACTCTCCTTGAACATTAACTATTGTCTTTATCTTATCTCATTTACTCAGTTTTGTGTGTAGAGAAGGAGAGGGGGAGGGGGGTGTGTATTACTCTACAATAGTTTTGTCATTTCGTGTGAAAACTGTATCAGCTATAAAGTTTACAATTATTTAAAAAGTAGATATGAGTCTTCCATGTTCCTTGAAAAAGTTGATGAAGCAGAGATTTCATGTGTAGTTACATATTTCAAATCTAAGAAATCAAAAGATTTTGATGATATCAATAAATTTTGTCTCAAGAATGTTATTAATTGTATAACAAAACCGCTAACTCATTTTTGCAATCAATCCTTTGTTACTGGGGTGTTTCCAGCAAAAATGAGTATTGCTTAAGTAGTACATGTACCACTTTATAAAGCAGGGGACAAGAATATTTATACTACTTACAGACCTGTCTCAATTCTTTTACAGTTCTCCAAACTATTAGAAAAGTTATTTGAAAAAAGACTAGATAGTTTTATTGATAAAGATGATAAAATAATATATAAAGAAAAAGTATAGTTTATGGTGAACAAATTATCTTTAAATATTAGCAAGACAAATTTCATGTTATTTTCCAATAAACAATGTCACAACATTATCATATGAAGCATAGATAACCACTTTATTGAAAGAGTAAATTCAACCAAATTTTAGGTTGTAGTAATTGATAGTGGTTTACATTAGAGGGTTTATATTAATAGAGTAAAATCTAAAATG
The DNA here is from genome assembly GCA_020152595.1 of Chiridota heheva. Taxonomy (NCBI): domain Eukaryota; kingdom Metazoa; phylum Echinodermata; class Holothuroidea; order Apodida; family Chiridotidae; genus Chiridota; species Chiridota heheva. The sequence goes on along the minus strand of JAIGNY010001237.1, from coordinate 552,320 downwards.
GCCAAAAGTTTTGCAATAATGTACAAGACCAAAGACATATTAGAAACGGAATCTATAAAATTACTGTATAGTTTCACTTGTATTTCCTTATATCAATTACTGCGCTGAGGTTTGGGGTAATGCGTTTAAATCAAGCGTCCTTCCAATTTATGTTTTACCAAAGAAAGCAATAAGAATGTTTTACCAAAAAAGCGATAAGAATAGTTTACAAGAGTAGGTTTAATGAACATACAGTACTAATAAGTTATTTATTGATTTGCATGCCTTAAAACTGAAAAATTTGGTTGATTATAAGACTGCTATAATTATGTTTAGAGCAAAGAGAAGGTCTTTGCCACCAAATCTGCAAATTGTATTTAATTGTGAAGAGAATAATCACCATTTTACAAGACAAAATGAATTCTAAAACAAGTTTTTACCCATACTGCCTTAAAACACAATGTGTATTTCTACGTATGGAATACTCTATGGAACTCACCGAAGGATAATTGTTTGATTGAATTTAGTACTTTTATTGTACATACTGTAGCTACAATGGATTCTATAATAAATCCAGATTCGCCACAGCTACAATGGATTCTATAATGACTCCAGATTCGCCACAGCTACAATGGATTCTATAATCAATCCAGATTTGCCACAGCTACAATGGATTCTATAATAAATCCAGATTCGCCACATCTACAATGGATTCTATAATAAATCCAGATTCGCCACATCTACAATGGATTATATAATAAATCCAGATTCGCCACAGCTACAATGGATTCTACAATAAATCCAGATTTGCCACAGCTACAATGGATTCTATAATAAATCCAGATTCGCCACAGCTACAATGGATTCTACAATAAATCGAAATTCGCCACAGCTACAATGGATTCTACAATAAATCCAGATTCGCCACAGCTACGATGGATTCTATAATAAGTCCAGATTCGCCACAGCTACATTGTATTCTATAATAAATCCAGATTCGCCACAGCTACAATGGATTCTATAATAAATTTAGATTCGCCACAACTACAATGGATTCTATAATAAATCTAGATTTGCCACAGCTACAATGGATTCTATAATAAATCTAGATTCGCCACAGCTACAATGGATTCTATAATAAATCTAGATTTGCCACAGCTACAATGGATTCTACAATAAATCGAAATTCGCCACAGCTACAATGGATTCTACAATAAATCCAGATTCGCCACAGCTACGATGGATTCTATAATAAGTCCAGATTCGCCACAGCTACATTGTATTCTATAATAAATCCAGATTCGCCACAGCTACAATGGATTCTATAATGACTCCAGATTCGCCACAGCTACAATGGATTCTATAATCAATCCAGATTCGCCTCAGCTACAATGGATTCTATAATCAATCCAGATTTGCCACAGCTACAATGGATTCTATAATAAATCCAGATTCGCCACATCTACAATGGATTATATAATAAATCCAGATTCGCCACAGCTACAATGGATTCTACAATAAATCCAGATTTGCCACAGCTACAATGGATTCTATAATAAATCCAGATTCGCCACAGCTACAATGGATTCTACAATAAATCGAAATTCGCCACAGCTACAATGGATTCTACAATAAATCCAGATTAGCCACAGCTATGGATTCTATAATGGATTCTATAATAAAATCCAGATTCGCCACAGCTACAATGGATTCTATAATCTAGATTCGCAGAATAAATCTAGATTTGCCACAGCTACAATGGATTCTATAATAAATCTAGATTCACCACAGCTACAATGGATTCTATAATAAATCTAGATTTGCCAGCTTAGCCACAGCTACAATGGATTCTACACCAGATTCGCCAGCTACAATGGATTCTATAATAAATCTAGAATTCACCACAGCTACAATGGATTCTATAATAAATCTAGATTTGCCACAGCTACAATGGATTCTACAATAAATCGAAATTCGCCACAGCTACAATGGATTCTACAATAAATCCAGATTCGCCACAGCTACGATGGATTCTATAATAAGTCCAGATTCGCCACAGCTACATTGTATTCTATAATAAATCCAGATTCGCCACAGCTACAATGGATTCTATAATAAATCTAGATTCGCCACAGCTACAATGGATTCTATAACAAATCCAGATTCGCCACAGCTACAATGGATTCTATAATAAATTCAAATTTACCACAGCTACAATAGATTTTATAATAAATTCAGATTTGCCACAGCTACAATGGATTCTATAACAAATCCAGATTCGCCACAGCTACAATAGATTCTATAATAAATCCAGATTCGCCACAGCTACAATGGATTCTATAATAAATCTAGATTCGCCACAGCTACAATGGATTCTATAACAAATCCAGATTCGCCACAGCTACAATGGATTCTATAATAAATCCAGATTTACCACAGCTACAATAGATTCTATGATAAATCCAGATTCGCCACAGCTACAATGGATTCTATAATAAATCCAGATTTACCACAGCTACATTAGATTCTATGATAAATCCAGATTTGCCACAGCTACAATGGATTCTATAATAAATCCAGATTCGCCACAGCTACAATGGATTCTATAATAAATCCAGATTTACCACAGCTACAATAGATTCTATGATAAATCCAGATTCGCCACAGCTACAATGGATTCTATAATAAATCCAGATTTACCACAGCTACAATGGATTCTATAATAAATCCAGATTTACCACAGCTACAATGGATTCTATAATAAATCCAGATTCGCCACAGCTACAATGGATTCTATAATAAATCCAGATTTACCACAGCTACAATAGATTCTATAATAAATCCAGATTCAGCTACAATGGATTCTATAATAAATCCAGCCACAGCTACAATGGATTCTATAATAAAGATCCAGATTCTATAATAAATCCAGATTCGCCACAGCTACAACAGATTCTATGATAAATCCAGATTTGCCACAGCTACAATGGATTCTATGATAAATCCAGATTCGCCACAGCTACAATGGATTCTATAATAAATCCAGATTCGCCACAGCTACAATAGATTCTATGATAAATCTGGATTTGCCACAGCTACAATAGATTCTATAATAAATCCAGATTCGCCACAGCTACAATGGATTCTATAACAAATCCAGATTCGCCACAGCTACAATAGATTCTATGATAAATCCAGATTCGCCACAGCTACAATAGATTCTATAATAAATCCAGATTCGCCAGTGCCCTAATCTTTCTTACCAAGTAATTGATCAATGAGCTCAGTTATAGAGGCATTTATCTCTGATGGGAGTCATTATTACAATGGGCTTTGTTTTATAATAAATGTTTTTCCTGTCAATAAACTCATTTCCGTCTGATTTTACTTTCTTCTGAGCAATTATAAGTTTATAGTAATAAATGTTCTACACGATCCAAACTGCTAATTTAAAACCCTAGCTATTTCTTGTTAACTTTCACTGAAGAACCATTCAATACTTCTATTATTAATAGGGTTGTTGAATTCCTCATATATCATTGGTCTTCTCCTGGTTCTGTTACAGCATCACTAGTATTATTTAGATAATTTACGTTTTCTAAAAGTAACCTATTAGAACCACTTACAGTACTTTCAACATTAGAATCAAATAATTTTGGATTTATAATATCTTCTGGGTAGAGTTTGTTTGCAATATTTTTAGCTCTTTTCTTATTTTTTTTTCTAAAGTGTTTTCTTCATCTTTTGTATACCAATTTATTTTTTTCACCAGTGTTGAGATAATTTTTGTTTTTAATAAAATAATTCGTAATTTTTTAAGTCTTTTATTAAAAACTTGTATTAATTTTGGATACTTTTTCATCATAACTTCTTACTGGCTGAGCCATCTTAAATATTAAGACAATCATTTGCTTAATTATAAATGAATAAATAATATTTTTACTTTTATTTTGACATGTTTTTTTATCATTTTTGACATAAATGGGAATATTACATTATTTAGAATGGCAGATTATAAATGATGTTGATTTACTGGAATGCAGATCCTAAAAGATCATTTGAAAGAGAATTAACTACAGGTTATCCCTTTTGACACATAATTACCTCCTAAAAATAAGTTTCGTAAGTCTTAAGTAACTGTGTCTCTTTAAGCATTTATTTTTTAATTGTGTTATAGTTCACCAGTAGTCTGGGATTGCACCCTATTTTTAAATTAGTTCGCTTGCAGTAGTATATAAGTGAGTGTTCTGGGATACCCAATGTTCATCTACCCACTGTGGTGTAGCGGTTATTATGCCTGTCTACAGACCACGAGGCCCTGGGTTCAAGCCTGGGTTGGGTAGACACGCCAGTGTACCACAACTGGTTATCAAAGGCCGTGGACATTGACTTGGTTGTCGATGTTATGTCTGTCCGTACGTCGTACCTGTGTTCTCATCCGGAACGTATTAAGCGTTTCGTGATTGCATTGTTACTATCATAACTGAATACGCAGGCGACGACCCAGTCATTGTAATTGTGTGTTCACTCGTCGTCGGCATACCCAATGTTTTCCAGATATATATAGCAAAGCAATGAGCTCTTATGTCTGCAAAACATTGGATGGCCTAGAGCACTCACTTTCATATACTACTTTCCTTCCTCATGGAATTTTTGAACACAACAATTTTACAGGAAACAATTTGTTTTTGAATGGCCTTGTTGATGACAAACATTAAGTTAAATGTTTATAGTAAAAGTGTAAAAAACAACTGAAATTTACTTTAAAATAAAATCCTCACAGATTTCTTGTTCCTTCAAATGTGTAAATGTATTCCAACTGCCCGAATAAAAATTAGCCTAATTCCAACTAAGTTTATTATCAATTTCAACACCTAGGTATGGGTGGGAGTTAACATGTTTTAGTGGCTGGTTGCATAAGGTATAAACAGGTGATTTAAAGCATTTCTTAGAGGAAATTGACAAGATGTAGCATTTAGAGGGGTTGAAATTCATTTGCCATTTGTTTTGCCATTGTTCAAGTTTGTTAAGATCATCTTGGAGGATTTGTTGGTCAGAGGGGTTATCAATTGTTCTGTACACAAGGCAGTCATCAGCAAACAGTCTAACTGTGCTGTTTATATTATCAGGGATGTCATTTACATATAAAAGGAAAAGTAATGGACCCGAAACAGTACCTTGTGGTGGACCGGATAAAACCTGTTTAGAATCAGAGATTTCACCATCACAGACAACACGCTGGATGCAGTTGTTGAGGAATGATGCAAACCAGGCCAGGAGATTTCCATCAATGCCATAGGCGGAAAGTTTGGATAACAGGCGCTGGTGTAGGACTTTATCAAAGGCTTTTGAGAAGCCAAGAATAGCCATAGAGACGTTACTGTTTTGGTCAATTTGTTTAGAGATATCATTTATTGTTAAGTGGAGTTGTGTTTCAGTCGATCTTTTTGCACAAAAGCCATGTTGTAAATCAGTTAAAATGTTATGCTTATTAAGGAATTTCATCACATGTGAGTGGATTATACGCTCAAGGATTTTACTACAAACGCAGATGAGGGAAACAGGTCTGTAATTAGCTGGGTTTTGTTTATCACCTTTTTTAAAAATGCTACATATGTTTGCTTCTTTCCACTTGTTAGGGATAGTACCATTATCGACAGAGGTTTGAAAGATATCAGTAAGAACTTCATAGAGGTCATCAGCATGTGTTTTTAGACCTGAGGCTTTGTTGGGGTCTAGGTTATGCAGTTGCTTTTTGACACCTTCTGGGGTAATTTTAAGTTGGTTTATTTTGCTGTTGGTGAGTGGTTTAGTTACAGGGATTTGTGCGGTGTTTTCTTCTGTGAAAACACTGAAAAACTGGTCATTTAGAATAATAGCATTAGTTTTACTGTCACTGCAGAGTTCACCATTATTTAGTAATTTAATAGATCTGACACACCTACAGAGTTACTTCTTAATCTTTTGATACAGGACCAGAATGCCTTTGGGTTTTCGTTAAGTGAGTTTTTAAGTTTATCACAGATGAAGGTGTCTTTAGCTTCTTTGAGGTTTTACGGACAGCATTTCTAAAGCTTTTATAGGTAGTCCAATCATTGGCTTGTGATTAGTCTTAGCTTTTTCAAACAGTTTATGTTTTTTCCTGCAGAGACGGCGTTGGATACGGGTGAACCAGGCAGATTTAGTTTAGTTGAGGTGAAGTTGTGAGGCGTGTTTTTATCAATAATCAGTTTAATTTCCTGTTCAAAGAAATTCCATTTTTCATCAACATCAATGGAGTTATTGAATTGAATATAATATTGCAGTTTCAATTTGGTCAGGTCTTCTTTTATTCGTTTTATGTTAGCTTTTTTCTTTAAATATATTTTACATTTAGGCAACTTTTTCACGAGGAAGGGAGATATCATGCAACTCCCACACATACCTAGGTGTTGAAATTGATAATAAACTTAGATGGGATAAACATTTACATAGCATAACCAAGAAAGTTAACTCTGTACTTGGCCTATTGAAACGTAACCTCTCAAACTGTCCCACCGACGTTAAATCCACTGCTAGCTCTAGTCAGGCCAGTACTTAAGTACGCATCAGCAGTCTGGGACCCCCATCACCAGTGCGATGTAGATAAACTTGAATCTATTCAAAGGAGAGCAGCCAGGTTCTGTATGGCAGACTACTCTTATAAATCTAGTGTAAAAAACATGCTTCATAAATTAGACTGGCCACTGCTAAAAACAGGAAGATACAACACCCGCCTGCATATGCTATATAAAATCAATCACATTCTTGTTGCCATCAATAAATATGAACTTATTCCCACCGTCAAAACTAATACAAGAAATAATCATGACCTTAATTTCTAGGTTCCCTATGCTAAAAAGAATGTATATAATTTAAACACTCTTTCTTCCCTCACACACATAAGGATTGGAAGGCTTTATCGTCAGACATCAGACATTGTACATGCACAAAGTCTCAACTGTTTTAAAGCTAAACTTACGAACACTTGTATTGCTAGGTAGTTTGTTTGTTTTTTACGTTCGGTTGGCGTTTATGTCCTCTTGAAGGAGTTTTGCGACTTAACCGATTCAGATTTAGGGTCAGTCCAACAATATCCTGGTCACTGATACCGGGAATGACATTAGCTGAGGTAACAGCTGGTGAATTGTTAGTAAAAACAAGATCAGGGATGTTGTTAATCTCTGGTGGGTGACTGCACCATTTGTGTGAGATTGAATGAACAAAAAATCATTTCTAGCATATGTTCCTGTATCACCAAAAAGCCTTAATTGTAAACTTCATCGTGTGCAAGCAAAACATCCAAGCATCTTATAATATTTGTTTCCTGTATGAATATCTTTTTAAAATATCATTCGCCTCGCCGCGCCGCGTTCGGTGTGTAACGGCCTTTAACGTCAGATTTAACTTAGTTAAAGCCTTACGATACGGCCTAACGTAACTTTATAACTTCACGTTAAGTTAGGCCTACAAAGTTACCTAGTACAACAAGTTCAACAACAAAACTTCACGAAGGTAGGCCTAGGCCAGCCAAGTACAAATTGAAAAGTTACAAAGATGTTCGTACGTGGGTATTATCATGTCTTCAACAACTGACAAAATGAATATCCCAGATTCCTCTGCTAGGTTTCAGAGTGTTTTACGCCGATAATGAGATCGATGGTACATAGGCCTAGTATTAGTGAACTAACGTACCGATTACAAATGCCGATTAGCTAGCTGCAGAGACACGTCACACTGCACTGCATGAACACAGTGCACTTCATCACCGCCTAGGTTTTGCCCACTTGGCGTTCCATCATCACAGGTACACGTACGTACGTACGTACATACAAAGCATTACATTATGTAACTGCGGTCAAGGCTGCAAGAACTTTAAATTTAAGGAATCAAGTAGATGGTGCCGAGGTCTCTACTGCTCATTCAAAACCGGCTATGACGTCACAGGGTAGGCTGAGAGGCCCGAGGCGCAGCCGAGGGCCTCTGCCCCCTGTGACGTCATAGCCGGTTTTGAATGAGCAGTAGAGACAAGGCACCTTCTACTTGATTCCGATTCATAAATTCTGACATAAAATTTAAAAAAAGAGAAAATGCAAACAAATTTGAATCATGTTGATAACAAGTTTATTCTCCAAACACATTAAAATAGATTCACTTAACAACAAGATGATAACACGAATATACGTGTACGTACGGTCGCGAGCAGCAAAAAAAAAAATAGGCTACTATTTTGTTTTGGCGTTGAAATATCCAATTTTCATTATAAACCAATAACTACAGGGATAATGTATAAAACAAAAGTGTAAAATTGAGGTGTATGATCTGAAAGACACATTGAAAAGCAACAAGTGGAGATTCATTGTTGAAAAACAATTTTAATTCTCCCAACTTGTTTATAGAAATTCATGTGGAAGCTCAAGCCATGTCTCGATACTTCATTCGAACATGGGTAATTAACCAATCAGATGCAAGGATTTCCTTAAAGTATTTATGAATCTAGTTTCTTGTTAGATTAACTTTGAATACACACGTTCACCCGATTGTGGTTTTCGACGGCTACCCACCGAACTTGTGGGGGCGGAGGTGGGGAAGAGGCGGGGGTAAGGGAAGTGGGGGTGGGGTGGGGTAAGGGAAGTGGGGAGGGGTAAGGGAAGTGGGGAGGGTAAGGGAAATGGGAAGGGGAAGTGGGGAGGGGAAGTAGGGAGGAAGTGGGGAGGGAAATATGGAAGAAATGAAAGAGAAACATGGGCGTGTCTTTAACTAATTAAACTATTTCAACCACTATTGTTATAATTGCGTTGCTCTCAAGTTCTGCCGTTCTGTTTAAACTTCGGACTTTTTTTCAGAAGTGGGGGGGGGGGAGGATATGGGTTCCACTATCCACGAGAAGCAAGTTCTAAATAAAAAATACCAATCGCAATAGGGGGACTATATGGGAGACTATAATTCGTAGTACACGGTGCCAAAGTGCCTCTTGAGACTGCAGCTTGGCGTAGGGGTGGACAGATGAAAATTACCACTCCATTTCCGGAAACCCTGAAAATTTGTGCAGATTCTAATCTAATGCAAAATAGAAATTGGTTACGTTTGTAATCCTGATAAAAATAATCGGTTTGAGTAGAGTTCAGTACCAGCCATGGGAAAGAGGTCACTGAATTTCCAAAAACTAAGCTCTAACTTTGGTCTAGAGCTACCAAATTTCTGACTTTTTCTTCAAAATCTTTCAAGTTTTTCTCAAAATGTCCGACTTTTTTCTCAAAATCTCTGAAGTTTGCTCAACATATCCGACTTATTCCACAAAATCAATAAAGAATTTGCTCAATATATCCGAACATAGTAATCAGGTAATGCGCTTAAACCATAAGCGTACGGGGAAATTTCATTAAGGGAAAGGGGCAGAGCGTAATTTACCCGAATATTTGAGGAAGATTAATAATTTGCCCGAATGTTACCTGTCATGAAATATCATATAAATTCCACGTTCCAATTTCCTATTTTTGAAATAATAAGAAGGCCAAATCACATAAGTCGGTCAAATCTTTAAGTGAAAATTTAAGGGATTTTGTATTACTATCTCAGAGCTTACAAGGAAATGCGTCTTGATCCGATCATCATTCTTATTTCTTTTTCATAAATGAAACCGAGGGGAGAGCGGTCGAGATGGTGGTATGATCCCCCTCCCACAAAGAAAATGTTTGATCAATTATGCTGTTAAAGAAATTTAAAGGACCCATATCTGGAAACGAAACATAGGCTAACAAATAGCCCTACTTTAGTTTTTATAAAGTAAAATATATAATAGCTTTATTTTGAGGATTTTTGGGGATATACTCTTAGGATACTTTCATTTGTTAAAATCGATTGGCTATGGTTATCCCCACTCTCCTGGCTACACCTCCGGTCTTCTACCACTTTCAATGGATTATTTTGGTTAATCGGTCATTTTGCTAAAAACATAAATGGTACGGTTTCCACAGTGTCTACAAATGTCGATTATTTCCTACATATTACATGTATAAGGCCTAATTGAAATAACAGCATTGGTTGCCTCTTTCATCACTAGACCGAAAAGTTAGGGCGTACTTTTAGAGGTCCTAAATAAAATGCTTATCTCTGCAGTTTTTGCCCAAAAATTGATACACATTTCCCCCCCGATTTTATTGTTTGCCCAAAACAGTCCACCCCCTACCCCAAAAAAAAAAAAATTGGGACAGTCTTCCCCCTTCCCCCTCCTTCCCTTTTTTTCTATTCCGTCTCGTACGCACTGGCTTAAACACATTCGTCGCTATGTCAAAACGAATAAAAGTGTTTCCAGTCGATACTAAATTCGCCAATACGTCAAGACCGGGGAGATTTTTGCCAGAATTTTGTCGATTTTTAGGGGAAATTTCTTCTCTGACTGTTTTGAAAAGATAACTCAAATGTTTAGCTGAACGGATTTTAACATTATAATTTTTCATTTACATTTTGGATTGGGATGCCCCAAAATGGCTGAGCATAAACACAAACTGACAAAGTTCGGAAAATCTAAGGGATGATAAGAAGACAATTTTGAATTATCATCATGTTAAAATCGACTCAGATAAGCATTATAGGTTACCACTTTTAAACAAAGGGGAATTTCATCAAAAAGGATGAAAAGTAGAGCTAAAAGTTCAAGTGTGTAGAATTGGTCTGAAGTTTTCTTGTTTGTTTTGGGGTTTTTCACCAAAATGGCTTAAAATCAACACAAATATCCAAAGTGAAATAAATGAAAAGAAGACAATTAAATTTAAAATCTAGTCAAATAAACATTTGAGTTACCATTTCTAAACAGGCAGAGGAGAAAATAATTGGGTTCGTGGACGCAGCTCTGTTAGCTTGGGGATGAAGCTAATGATTATTGGGACTTTGGGTTAAAACGTATATGCGTGGGCGGCAATCTTTTATACTTCCAGGTGCCCAACTTGCAGACTTGAGCCCAATCAGTATCATGCCGAGTCGGGCAGTCGGGTAGAAATGTTTCTGGTATCTAGACGATTCGGGAATGATTGAGGTGTATATCTGATTGAAACCGTACAGCCGAGATTTTAAATCTCTTCTCGACTAAGTGCCCAAGCATGATGTTGTCAGCATAATGATGCCAAGTCTGCAAGTCGAGAAGAAATGATTCTAATATCTGAATATCTAGACGATTCGGGAATGATTGACAGATTGAGATGTATCTCTGATTTAAGCAGTACATCCGACAGTTTACATCTCTGCCCGCCTAAGTGCCCAAGTATGAAAATGTTGTCCACATCATGCCGGGTCGGAGGCTGGAGGACATGATTCGGATATTTATTCGAGCTGAGTCGGACATGACTGAGATACACTGTGATACAAGTAAAACCAACATCATCTCTGCCCGACTAAGAACGATGTCCGACCGAATGGGCTCGTGCGGCCATGAAAATAACAAGACAATTATGATATTATCCAGAACATTTTCAAAAGTATTTTGTCTTAAATGAAATGAAAATAATAACCATATTAATTACCTACAATTTTTTTCTTTAATACTGGGCCATTAAAAAAAAGAATTGCAATGAAATAGGCAAAATTGGAATAACCTCACGAATTTTTCTCCCCCTCCCCCCCCCCCCCACCCCCTCCCCCCCCTTAATTTACGCGCCTGATTATAATGTGACCCTCATATTAGTCACATATCGAACTTCACGAGTTTGTACATTCGCTCTAGAATCAGATCAATCACTCTATTACTGTCTGCCCCACCCCTCCCCTCGGCGCCCATCCTCTTCCCTACACCCAGCCTCTAGAAAGGGATACAGTTGTGTGAAAGTCTGTGGTGATATAAGAAACTAAAAATCTTTGTCTAGTCTTAAAAATCGTGCTGAAACCTCAATGATGGCAAAAACTTAATGTTTACGCGAATTTTGACCCTAACCCGAGATCAGAACCCCATAAAACATATCACAGTGTCTGCTCGCGGTCCCTACTGTCCCTACTCATCTACCTACTGTGGTGTAGCGGTTATCATACCTGTCTACAGACCACGAGGCCTCGGGTTCAAGCCTGGGGTGGGTAGACACGCCAGTGCACCACAACTGGTTATCAAAGGCCGTGGACATTGACTTGGTTGTCGATGCTATGTCTGTCCGTACGTCGTACCTGTGTTCTCGTCCGGGTCGTATTAAGCGTTTCGTAATAGCATTTGTACTATCATAACCGAACACGCAGGCGACGACCCCGTCATTGTAATTGTGTGTTCAACTCTCTCTCTCTCTCTGCTCGCGGTCCCCAAATCTAGATTTGTGTTTGCGGTCTATTTGTCTGTCTGTCTGTCTGTCTGTCTGTATAGTTTACCCATCCTTACCACAATATTTTCACACTCCAGATCTAGATCTGCTTATATAATTTGCACAAAAATGTCGGAAGGAACGCCGGCCAAGGGAGAAGAAAATCAAATAAGGGCACTTTTTTTTTAAATAATTGCGGGGCACTTTTTATTTTCAAAAAGGGCCACTTTTGTCAGTAATCGAAAATGTGGGGGCAAGTTCCCCCCTGGCCCTCAGGCTCCTGCACTAATAGTTTGGGTATAGGCAGTATTTGGGAGAGCAAAGGGCACTTTCCCCACCCCCCTCCCTCCCCCACTTTTTGACAAATGTATTTTTTGCATGGTGAATTTTTGTATTTTAGCGTGATTTGTGACCCCCTTCCTTCCTCTTCCACACACACACACACACACTTTTTATCTTACTACCACTTTCGGTAGGAAAATCCCACCTATGCATAATTATTGGGGAGCCAGAACCAATGCTGGCAATTGCATATCGCGGTAAATAGGTAAAAGGCCTACCTTTGAAAATTACTGCTTAGAAAATTATTGAGGTCATGCCCCTTTCCACCACGGTCCTCAGTGTTGGGCCCTGTAAATGACATGCTTTAAATGTGTCAAATAAATATGAAATGTATGTTACAACTTCTGTGTATTATGTAGGATTTGTGAGTAAAAGGATTTCTATTTTGTTTTCAAGCTTCAAGAATAATTTCATATAACTTTTAAAAGGGCTCCTCCTGCCACAGGCGGTGGAACGGGGGCACATGCTCCCACTTTTATGCCCCCACTTTTCTCAAAAGTTAAAAAAGTGCCCTTTTTTAGAGAAGAAAAAAGCCGTTTTTCAGAGAAGAAAAGTGCCCCTTTTTGGAAAAGAAAAGTGTGTTTTTTTCTTAGGCTAAAGTGCCCTTTTCTAAATTGAAAAAGTGCCGTTTCAAAGAAGACAAGTGCCTTTTTAGAGAAGGAATATGCCCTTTCAAACATTGAAAACCTTTTTCTCTTCATCTGAGCTTCCATCAAAAAAGTAACACAAATATCACCCTAAAAAGACTAAAATGAAATTCATGCTTTTCGCGCCTATATAGTGTTTTAAATTTTCCCTACGACAAACTGACGAAAAAAGAAGGGGGAGGGGGGGGGGGGCAACAACCCTACATATTAGACTTTTTCATATTTAAAAAGCTTTCGCCTCCACCTACCTTTGTTTTCTCAGCCTATAATTTGTAAAAACTCTATAAAATAGGGCCTTTCTATAGTGTGCGAGCCACCCAAAATTTATAGTGGGCATCTTTAAAATGGGCCATGCAGGGTGAACCTTACTATTTGGACCCGGGACGTTGTCATGACATAAATCGTGCCTTCGCCATCTACTTAGTACTTTGTAAAGTTTAAAAGATGTCCCTTTAAAGAGATCAAAAAAAGTGTTATCTAAAATACATTTAAGTCCCATTATTATAATTGATCTTTTTATTGCAGATTTAAGAAAGTAACACAAACATCAAGCAAAATACTCCAAATTTTACTGATGGAGCGCCTTTAATTTGGGTTCTGGAAAACATCCCTGACTCGTGACATGCTGAAGACTAGGGTGTGAATTTGGGCCACCTGGTCTAATTTATACTGATATACTGAGTTACATGCGTATTTTCAGCAATAAAATGAAAGTCTCCTGAGTGATTCTAGGGACCTCTTATTTGCTTTTGTCATTATTATTCGATTCAATGTATTCCGATTCATGATCAATACAATTGGCTAATCATAATCTAAAAGTCACAGGTCTCAATCCTTCCGATTTTAAGACTTATGATCTTACATTTTCCAATTGTAAGTTGTAGAATTTAATACAAAAATGTTATATTTTACCGAATTTTGGACCAAGGAAAAATGGTCACCAGTAATGTTCGGACCCATAAAAGTTTACAAACTTTCCGATGAGAGAGAGAGTGTGTGTGTGTGTTTAGGGGAGAAGGAAGGGCGAGGGAGGGAAGGGGGTAGGATTTACCATAAAAAGCTATTCTGCTGTGCTGCATGTTTTGAAAATACTAGTTGGAAAGTGCCCATCAGATCCTGTGCCCCCAGTTTTAAGCATCTTCCGCCGCCCGGTCCATCCTCAACTTTCAAAAGGGTACCTTCTACCCCTTTCTTCCCTCGCTCAATGGTAAGGGGCATTTGCCCTTCTTGCTCCCGTAATTCCGACATTGCTGAGTTTGCCTTGACTTCATTATCATCTTCGATTTTCATATTCCATCCTAAATATGAATGTACCATGGCATGTATGTTTTCATCTGATGAAATTTATTTTTTCTTTTAAAGTGTATCTAAAAGAGCATGAAAACCCAATCTTTGCAATTAGAATCAAAGGCTTCATACAGTGGCGTAGCTAGGACCCTACGGCCAGGGGGCGAATGGGGCACGCAGAGCTCCTATTGTTTATAGGTATTAAGATATATTTTTGTCACGGACCCCCTTATCATTATCAGGGGGAAACCCCTGTGCTCTTAGTTACGCCGCTGGCTTTATGTAGCAGATGCCTCCCATGCAAATAAGCATGCACGAAAACTATGAAGCTAAAAGATGCAAGAAAGCTAGTGGCTGCAATGCATGATGCCAAACCCTCACACTAGTACTGAACACCTGACTGTATAATCTATAGGCAGATTCATGATATCCGGCCCTGCTGCCCTGCCGCAATCAGAGATTTCCCTCTCAACACTCGAAGACTAGCTAGGATTAGGGGAAGACTACACCGTGACCCCAGGCCGTAATCGGTTCCTCGATCAGAGATGTGTCAGACCGTTTAAAGTTAAAGATGCGTAAAATCAAGTCTGTCAATTGTTATAGAAACCGCAGAGGTTTCATTCACACATACTGACATAATAAAGTCTTGCTCATCAACATGGCAGGCAGACTGACAGAGGAGAGAGAAATATCTTTTATATACGTCCTAGTTGCCCAACCCTAAAATAAGCTACATGCAGTGATGCCGAGCCGAGTGGAGATGATATTCAGACCATTCGGGCAGGATTCCCATAAACCTCTAATATACATAGTACATCCGACCTGTCAGCTCTCCCCCGATTTTTCAGAAATAAGGTTATCAAGATATCTCGCTGTCCCCCACTCTTTGTACGTTGACATCAAACTGTCGATATTCACGGTTCCCAAAAACCCAAAGTTTTGTGAGGCTACGCTATACTGTATCCATCATTTTACATCCTTACTCGACTGAAATCGGTGCCCATGTATGATGTTGTCAACATTATTCTGATATCCAACAGTCCAACTTGAGTCGAGCATGATGAAGATAATCTATGATTTAAACAGTCATGACAGTATAGGGCCACATCTGAAATTGTACATGTGCCAGACTAAGATCTGTGTCCAGCAGGACCGTGGGACGGGGCAGCCATGAAAATAACAAAAATATAAATGTATTCCAAAATATTTTCAGTATTCTGTCTTGTCTTTTTTTTTTTTTCGAGAAGAAAAAAAAAACATAATTGTATAACCAGATTTATTTTTCTACAATTTCTTTTCAAAACTAAGAATGTTTTTGCCCAACGAAATAGTCAAAATTGGAATTTCCCTACTGGATAATGTATTTTATGGGTGTCCCGCCCCCCCCCCCCCCTCCCTTTCCCTCCACCCGTCTCCACTTACGCCATTGGTGATCAGGGTGTTGTTTTTTTGGTGCACAATACGAAATAAAATGGACACCTTCAATGTTCAATATAAGGAACATCATATCCAAAGCAATGAAATGCCTATTTGGCCCAATTTGGGAAGAAAAGGACCATCCAACGAGGTTTGGTAATTTGTACAAACAGTCTGCAATTGAAAAAGGGCAATAACAATAAAAATGCACGCACTCCTTCATTCGTGTACTAAAAGAAATAAGCTAAATCCATCCCAGCCATTAGGCTCATAGCTTATGTCAACTCGCCCCAAAACCAACTCGTTTCAAAGCCAAATTGCCCCAAAGCCAACACGACCCAACACCAATTAACTCCAAAGCCAATTCGCCCCAAAGTTAAGCCAACTCGCCCCAAAGCAAAGCCAACTCGCCCTAAAGCAAAGCCAACTCGCTCCATTACCAACTCGCCTCAAAGCTAACTCGTTTCATTACCAACTCGCCCCAAAGCTAACTCGCTCCATTACCAACTCGCCCCAAAGCTAACTCGCTCCATTACCAACTCGTCCCAAAGCTAACTCGCTCCATTACCAACTCGCCCCAAAGCAAAGCTAACTCCCTCCATTACCAACTTGCCCCAAAGCTGACTCGCTCCATTAACAACTTGCCCCAAAGCTAACTCGCTCCATTACCAACTCGCCCCAAAGCAAAGCTAACTCCCTCCATTACCAACTCGCCCCAAAGCTTGCTCGCTCCATTACCAACTCGCCCCCAGAGCTAGCTCGCTCCATTACCAATTCGCCCCAAAGCTTACTCGCTCCATTACCAACTCGCCCCAAAGCTAACTCGCTCCATTATCAACTCGTCCTAAAGCTAACTCGTTCCACTACCAACTCGCCCCAAAGCTAACTCGCTCCATTACCAACTCACCCCAAAGCTAACTCGCTCCATTACCAACTCGCCCCCAAAGCAAAGCTAACTCGCTCCATTACTAACTCGCCCCAACACTGACTCGCTCCATTACCAACTTGCTCCATAGCTGACTCGCTCCATTACCAACTTGCCCCAAAGCTAACTTGCTCCATTACCAACTCGCCCCAAAGTTAACTCGCCTTATTAACAACTCGCCCCAAAGCTAACTCGCTCCATTACCAACTCGCCCCCAAAGCTAACTCGCTCCATTACCAATTCGCCCCAAAGCTAGCTCGCTCCATTACCAACTCGCCCCAAAGCTAACTCGCTCCATTACCAACTCGCCCCAAAGCTAGCTCGCTCCATTACCAACTCGCCCCAAAGCTAACTCGCTCCATTACCAACTCGCCCCAAAGCTAACTCGCTCCATTACCAACTCGCTCCAAAGCTAACTAGCTCCAATACCGAATCGCCCCAAGGCTAACTCGCTCCATTACCAACTCGCCTCAAGTCACATTGACTTAATTCCAGTGTGGTCAAAATGATGAATTTTGCCAGGGTGGGAAGGTAGTGTTACGATGAGCTCACAGCATCATTTCTCATGAACTTTCTTTATCTTTATTTACGTTTAAGTCTTCATAGAGTTTCTGAATATATAACTTTCATGGAATATCACTTTCATGGAATATCTGAATCACGTTCAATTTGCTACGGTTTGCACATTTATAAGAGGCTAGACCTTTTGCTCTATTGTCATAAAATCTGTGGACCTTGGATAACGTCATCGCCTTTCTCGGTATTGGTATTCTTAGGGCGTTAAGTCATCGTCTTGGTTGGAGATTTTCCTAGATGTAGAATTTGCAAATCATGAGTGAGATGATTTTCCATGAAGTCTTATGACGTGCTTCCTTTTGTACTTAAACTAAAAGGTTCCTCCATATTTGAATTACATAAATAAAGTAGAAAATTGTTAATGATAAGAATCAGATAGAGGTTAGAAACAGTTGCAAACGGTTAGATGGAGTCTGACAGTTAGAGATAGCAATATAAAGTTATAGTCATAGTCGGAGTTGGTGTATAAATGAGTTTACAATATATTTCAGAAGCTTTATTAATACTGTGCGTTCCGTCTCTCCTTTTTGTGCCTTGCGCTACATTCTTTATGTTCTTTTATCGATAATAACACTGGACGGAACACTTGGTGGAGGTGCTAAAGTTACTTTCGTTACATAATTTCCTTGGATTTGAAAATATCTTCGTTTAAGTTTTATAGGATCTACTGCATGACGTTTTACAAATTACGTACATTCCCTCATCGCATTTCATCAACTATAAGAATGGCTGCTACTGGGTTTCACTTAGTGCCATTTTTCGGGCTCCCGACGGAGAATGGCCGTCGGTGGTTCGACCAATTTAAAGCATGGACGGCGCTACAGAAACTCTCAGACGTTGCCGACACCATAGCTGCCTTAAAACTACTACTAACGAATTCCGCCCTTGTTTGGCTACAGGCCCTTCCCGAAAGCAACGCAAAATCTCTCGCAACAATTGAAAAGGCGTTCATCACAGCCTTTGTAGAAAGTCGAAGTACATGGGCATTAGAAAATCGTTTATGGGACCATAAGCAGACGGATCCTACCGACATCGAAATTTAAATTCGGGAAACGGAGGAACTTTGCTCAGTACTACAAAAAAGCGACAAAGAAACATTGACGGCTTTCGTCAGGGGACTTCACCCACGACTTCGAGGACAAGTTATACAGCGGTGCACAACGTCATTCTCGTCGGCGATGCAGGCAGCGAGACTGGCAACCGAGGCGACACACATGGATACTTCACCTACGCTAGAGGCAATCATGACCGAGTTGCGAGACCTTATGCGGCAACTGCCGACGACGACGCCAACAGTCAACACCTTGCATGCTACTGGTAAGTCCATTTCTTGTCAGATTTCTGGAAAGGAAGGGCATATTGCCCCCTCTTGTTTCCTGTTCAGGGGTAAACCCCACGGAAAAAGTTTGAAGGAACGTGCTATAATTGCAATCGAAAGGGGCACATGGCTCGTGACTGTCGGGGCAAGAATGACCGTTACCAAAATCACACTACTAAGTGGTCGGGAAACTCCTTCAACCCGACAAATCAGGGGAGTTTGCCGGGTGTTCAAGACTTAATTATCCCTGAACAGGAACAGTTTGCACATGCGACTGCATCTGCATCCCTTCCGACTTCATTGTCACATAGCACTGAGAGTACACTTCATGCGCAATCTCAGGGCATACATATTAATGCTACAGCCACAAGTGATTTATACTCGTCTTGTTGTGACAATAAGGTCGATAGGGGGCGGATATTGGAAAAAGATTCGTCACGGATATCATATGAAGCTCCACTTCTTAAAAATGTTTCTAAAACCTGTTAGATTAGTGAATGGCAAGTTAGTTTATTGCATGGTAGATACGGGGGCCGATATCTCGGTTGCGAATTCTGATGTTATTGCTAAATATGAAATAGGTCGCATGTGCAAATTAAGTCAATCTGACAGGAAATGTGTCTTTACCGCAAACAATGTATGTTTACCAATTACTGCATTCATCAGCATTCCAGTAACATTTAATGGCAAATCTATTACCCTACGATTCCATCTTGTACCAAATCTTAAAACCGACTTTATTATTGGTCTTGATTTTCTTCACAATTATGCAGCATCAATCGATTTTTATACTAACACAATCTCTCTTGACCCTCGCCGTACCCTTTCTGCCTTCAGGCACGAGAGTCTATTCACGTTGCTCCACAGAGAGAACAAATCATTCAAGCACACATAAAGACAAAATCCCTCCCAAATAGTGTCGTTGGCATGGTTACCAGAAATGCACTCAAGCACGAATCACTGATAGCTGCAAATTGTTTATAGTACAAGATGGTGGTGGTGTATAGGATTATGAATGTATCTGATGTACCTATTGTGATCCCTAAGAGATGTTATTTAGGAAGATTTGTTTGTCTTTCTGAACATGATAAGTTATTTTCTTTGGACAATGAGGAGGTTGAGCAATCCATGGGCTGCGCCCAGACGCCCTCACACATGCGTGAACAAAATAGTATTGCTAATAGTTCTCACATTGATCTCTCAAATTCAGATATACATGTTGAACAGACGCAGGAGTTGCATCAACTCTTACATGAATTTGAAGATGTGTTTGTAGGTCAAGATAAGCGTGTTGGCAAATGTGATATCATCAAACATCGCATTGAGGTAGATGGCAATCAGCCCCCAATTCGTCAAAGGGCATACCGAATGACGCCCTCAAAACGAGAAGCTTTCGAAGAAATCATCCAAGAGATGGAGAAACAAGGTATTATAAAGGAATCTATTAGTCCGTGGGGTGCTCCCTGCCTCCTTGTTGCCAAGAAAGGTAATAAAGGGTATCGTTTTGTTGTGGATTATAGGAAACTAAATGCGTGCACACGCATTGATGCGCATCCTCCTCCCACGACAGACGAAGCTCTTGAGAGTCTTGGGACTGCAAATCCCGTGTATTTTAGTACTCTTGACCTTCAAAGCGGTTTCCATCAAGTTGTAATTGATCCGGCATCACGCCATTACACGGCATTCCGTTGTCACATGGGCTTATACCAGTTCCGTAGATTACCGATGGGATTGCGTAATAGCCCTGCGACATTTCAAAGAGTGATGGAAGCTGTTTTGAGAAGTCTGAATTGGAAGATATGTTTAATTTATCTCGATGATGTCATTGTTTTCAGCCATACATTTTCACAACACCTCATCCATCCATCCATCCATGTTCATTTGTAGTAGGCGCCTTTTCCATAGGATACAAAGCGCCCAGAATGCTGCCCAAAGTTCAGTAAGTAATACATGATTAAAAAAGAAGTCTTGAGACGTGTTTTGAACTGTCCAAGTGAACTGGCATGGCGAATGTGTGAAGGCAAAGAGTTCCAAACATGGGGTGCTGCAGCTGAAAAAGCCCTAGAACCAGCTTTGGTGTTAGTTCTGGGTTCAGTCAGGAAGTTTCAGAAGAGGAGCGAAGGGATCGTGCTGGTGTATAAAGTTTCAGACTGTTGGATATGTATTCAGGTGATTGATGTAGCAGGGATTTGTAGACAATAAGACGTGTTTTGTATAAAATTCGCTGTGACACAGGGAGCCAATGCAATTTGTTGAGCAAGGGTGAGGCATGATCACGACGACGTTTCCTGAAGATAAGCTTAGCAGCTTTATTTTGGAGTTTCTGTAGGCGATTTACATTTTTCATGGTAATACCATTCAAAAGGGAATTACAGTAGTCCAAACGTGATAGGATGAGTGATCGAACAACATAATGACAGGTTTCAACGTCAATGTACCGACGAATCTTGCCAATGTTTCTAATGTGATAATTAATTGTTTTACTAAGTTGTGTCACATGGTTGTCCATTGACATTCTATTGTCGAATAGCACTTGAGGAAAGTCTTTAACGCCTTAGAGATGCTAACCTAAAATTGAATCCGTCAAAATGCTTCTTTGCTTAGGACCAAAATTCATTATTTAGGTCATGTAGTATCTAGACAAGGTATTTCACCTGATCTCGCAAAGTTATCTGCCGTGCAGGGATTTCCTTCCCCTACCAACCTGAAACAGCTCCGTTCATTTTAGGTCTTTCTGGCTACTACAGAAAATTCATCCAAAATTATGCCAAAATTGCAGCTCCACTGTACGCCTTGACAAAAAAAGGCGCACCGTTCTCCTAAACAGATAAATGTCAGACAGCATTTGACGCACTAAAGCAATCACTGACCCCCCCCCCCCCCCCTCCCTCTGTTAGGTTACCCAAGACTTGATCAACCATTCACGTTGTATACTGATGCTAGTTCTAATGCAGTGGGGGCAGTTTTGTGTCAAGAACAAGACGGGATGGAACGTGTCATAGCATATGCTGGTCGTTCATTGTTATCACAAGAACGTAACTATGGTATAACTGAAAAGGAATGTCTTGCTTTAGTATTTGCAGTGAAGCATTTTGACTGTTATGTACGCAACGCATCATTTAAGGCTATAGTTGACCATTCTGCTCTTACCTGGTTGTTACGCCTCAAGGAGCCTTCCGGTCGTTTAGCGAGGTGGATCAGCACCCTCATGCGCTACAATAAAGAGATTTAAAATCGTAAGGGCACATCACATTGTAATGCGGATGCCATAAGCCGTAGGGAGTATAACCCGCCCCCAGACGCTTCAAGCATTGACTCAGACACACAATTTCCAGACTTTCTTAAAAAAATTCAATTGCATGATGACGTCATAGACTCGACAGACAGTCCTTACCCAAAACAGGCAGCTAACGTTACAAATACCTCGAGTACACGAAATGACAAGGACACACGCATAAACATCGTTACAACCGACCTTGTGGCCGATGACGTGTTCATTCCAGTTACCCTCGACAAAATCCAGACATTACAGAGACAAGACAAACGGTACAATGCGCTCATTGAATACATCACTTCAGGAAATTTACCGGATGATGTTATTCTCCAAAAAAAGGTTTTACTCACTCACAACAATTACCTTTTGGAAAATGATACATTGTATCACATTTGGTCAAAATCTCGAAAAAATACGGAAGAATGGTACAAACAATTGGTAATTCCCAATGATGTCGTTCCTGATATTTTGAAAGAAATGCACGATTCTCCTGTTTCTGGCGGTCACTTGGGGATTTCGAAAACATTAGAAAAGATTCGAGCACGATATTTTTGGCATAAGATGAACTCTGATGTGGTAAAGTGGGTCAAGGACTGTGTACCTTTCTGTCAACCTAAGCGACCCCCAAAACTGACAAGAGCGAAAATTCACCCAATGCCAACGAGTGAACCTTGGCAAAGGGTCAGCACTGATATTCTTGGTTCCCTTCCATCGTGTAATGGCACTGGCAATAAACACATTCTAGTGTTTGTTGATTATTTTACAAAGTATGTGGAATTAATTCCCTTATCCGACATTGAAGCGGCAACGATTGCGCGTTTCTTTGTGAACACTATTGTTTGTCGGCATGGGTGCCCAACATTTTTGCACTCGGATAGAGGAACAAATTTTCCATCTCACATTTTCCGTTAATCCTGCAAAATCATGAACACTCACAAAACACAAACAACATCATACCATCCACAATGTAATGGCCGAAAGTGAGCGCTATATGGCGTACATCGCTAGTTTATTGTCAAAGTATTTGGAGGACACCCATGATACTTGGGATCAGTGTGTCCCATTCATTCAGTTTGCTTACAACACCACTCCTTGTCCTGACAGCACTCAGTACACGCCATTTTTCCTGGTTCATGGCCGCCATGCTCGCACCCCTCTTGACAATGCTCTGATTCCATCACGTGACGTACCACAAACTGCGGCAGCATATATCCAAACGACATTGGCACACGCAGAAATCGCCCGCACGGTTGCTGGGGATATACTAAAAGATCGTAAGGCTCGCATAAAACAGGTGTTTTGGCAAAGCTCATATCTCAGACTTTTCAGTGGAGATACTGTGTATCTGTACCACTCTCTATCACAACCAGGGAAATCAAACAAACTTCTACGCCCATGGACTGGACCGTACTATATAATCGAACAGATTAATGACATTCATGTTCGCCTTCGGCGAGTTGACGACAACAAACTTGTAACTGGTAAAATACACATCAATCGCCTGAAACTCGGGCATCTGAAAAATGCCCTACTTGACGACATACTGCAACAGACCGGGGATGATGACGATATAACACAAGAGACTGGGAACGTTGACGCCACTGACACTGTCACAGCGGTCGTCCCTGCGGACACTGATACAGTTGGGTCCCAAGATGAACAATTAACCTACGACCAGCGGACTGAACAATATTCGCGACCACAGGAACCCCCTTCGTCTGAAGACGACCCACCACTATTTCAAATAGAAAAAATTCTTCGTAAGAAATTTACTAATAACGTTTGGCAATATAGAGTGAAATGGTTAAATTATGCCAGTAAATTCAACTCGTGGATTGATTTTTCGGATTTAAGTAAAAAGTGTCAAGACCTTGTGACTCGGACTCACAAGGATATTGTGACTGATAAAAAGAGTAAAAGGAAACAGTAAACTTAGAATAAATGCATCGATGTTATTGTTAGAATGTGATAAGTGAGATTTGTCAATACGTAAACTATGTGTTTAAATAGTGTCCTTAAGTATCAAATTACTCAATGAAATTGGCACGCTACCATATACATGCTTCATCGGCATACGTACGCGGTATAGTCTGTTACATTATGTTTTCTTGTAAATAGGCATATCGGTATAATCAGTATACCTTTTGACTTCATAGTTCTAGCAGTCTATTGTACACTATATGTCTGTTTGTTTTTGATATATACTACACTATTGTTCATTTGCTCCTGATCAAGCGCGCATTTATGATGTATTACTTTCTTAAAATAATCAGTGGTTTACGATTTTGTGGTGATGCTGTGATCTCAGCCGTTTTTTTCGTTTCAAAATTCTGGCAATTCGTTTCTCTAACTTTATATCACAGGAAAATGATATTTTAAATTCCTTTTTTTTCTTTCTTTTCTTTCGGTCTGTTGTTTTCTGAAATCAGGGCGACTCTTTGGATCGATGTGACCGGTCCTAGATTCAAGGAGTTGCTTCCTTCTTGCATCAGTCGACGGGTGCAGGGAATCATTTTCAGAATGACGGGCCGTCAAATTATGTTTGTTGTGAATTTTTTTCTTTCCCCCTTTCCTTTTGGACACAGTGGTAGTGTCATTCCAAGTGGCGAGGGCAGATGTTACGATGAGCTTACAACATCATTTCTCATGAACTTTTGTTACCTTTATTTACGTTTAAGTCTTCATGGAGTTTCTGAATATATAACTTTCATGGAATATCACTTTCATGGAATATCTGAATCACTTTCAATTTGCTACGGTTTACACATTTATAAGAGGCTAGACCCTTTGCTCTATTGTCATAAAATCTGTGGACCTTGGATAACGTCATCGCCTTTCTCGGTATTGGTATTCTTAGGGCGTTTAGTCATAGTCTTGGTTGGAGATTTTCCTAGATGTAGAATTTGCAAATCATGAGTGAGATGATTTTCTAGAAGTTAAGGACCCAAGTACATTGCTTTTCCCAGGGCCTCAAATATTCTTAAGACGACCTTGCTCTTATGCTCTAATTTTTAAGCATATAATACATAAATGATCAAATGAGACTACTATTTTAAAGATCACTGACAATTTATTGAATGATGTAAAAATGAAACCATCGAGCTACAATATATACAAATTATGACAAAAATTGAAATCTAAATAATAAAACTTTGAGAAGTCAAAAATTAATGAAGGCAAACATTTAGATTTATTCAAAATAAATATTTGAACAATAAATTTTAAGTCCTCACCTCACCCAGTCTTCAGGCCTCCTGGTTCATAAGGCTGCAGTGAACTCCCTCCACTGGACACTTGACTCTGGACCAAATTCCAAGTAACATATACAAATCACATTTTCAACCAGAAAATTTCAATAAGGGCTGGTGTAAACGTAACCTCCCCCTCCAAATTAAATTCAGGCCGCCCAGACAATTCAGCCGTAGCCATCCAGTAAATTTGGTCCCCCTTCATAGTAAAAACGGTCCGCTAGGAAATTTGGGCCCTCGGTCCTTCTTTCCTAGAAAATTTGGTCCCCCAGACCATAAAGCCGTAGCCATCCAGTAAGTTTTGTCCTCCATCATAGAAAAAAGTCCACGCTCATCAATACAGGATGTAATTTCATAGGCAACAACTTTGATGACCGACGATGATTCGAGGTGTTTTGAAAACAAACAAAAAACAGATTTTCAAAGCTTCAGTTTGAATTATCTACATTTGCTCGAGGTGAGAAAAACAAAAGAAGTTATATGAGAGTTGTGTCAGTATTGTCATACCTTAAAAATCCAGATTTGATCTTATGAGAATTTGTTCAATTACGCAGCATGGGTTACATTGTGATTAGTATCCAGTCTTTGCTGCTGACCTCACTGTTATGTCTCGTAGAGACTTGGCAAGGTTGCAGCGTCTCCAGAAAGAGCAGCGCGTCTGATATTCGGTGCTGGTAGACAAACTGATCCAGGTCCATTGATCAGCAAGCTACACTGGCTACCAATATCAAAACGGGTCACCTACAAAACACTTCTCTTCATCTACAAAATCCTGAATGGTGAGGCGCCTTGGTATTTAAAGGATATAATCAAGATAAGAAAACCCGCACGTGGACTCAGATCGAGTAATGACTCCACCCGACTTCACATACCCATATCCAATTCTGCCATAGGTGACAAAAGATTTGAAATACTTGCATCCAGGTCCTGGAACACTTTACCCACCCACATGAGAACTTCTCCATCCACCACAGTATTAAAAAAACTCTTAAAGACCCACTTATTTTGATATTTTTCATTTTGTTTTTATTTTACTTTGTAAGCGCCATGGTACTTTGGTGAATGGCGTATTTAAATAACATTTATTATTATTATTATTATTATTGCCTAAGTGTATTGCTAAATTGTATCAATGGATTCATTTCTGTGAGAAAAAAAAAAAAGACCTACATTGTTTGTGGTCAAATTCTACAAGCTGTACTCCGTACATAAACATTACAAATTTCGGTTTTTGCTTATCACTTTAGTACACAAAATTGATTGAAGGAACCGTACAGACACATCACCTAGCAAAATCAGTCCGGGAGGAGAGAAGAAGGAGGGGGGGAAGGGGAAGGGGGAGGAAGAACCAAATTTCCTAGACATTCCATAGGAATCAAGGACCGGGGGGATTTACGGCGGAGGGGGAATAATTCACTATCACACCGGCCATTCTTTCCTATGAAATTTGGAGAGAACAACTTGTCCCCCTTTTGCAAGAAAAAGCCCATCTTCTCACTATCTCACAGCCGTTTTGCGTAAAGCACACCTTTTTTTCTTTAGTGTATTAGCTTATCACTTTTTGGCTTATTATTTCAGTACACAAAATTGAATGAACCATACAGACACACCAGTAGTTTACATAGTAAAATCAGTCAGGAGGGAACCAAATTCACTAGACATTGCTTTGGAAATAGGGTCGGGGGCCCAAATTTATGGGGCGGGGGAGGAGGGGGAAAATGTACTATCACACCATTGCTTATTTCTGGTTTCCATGGCGCGAAGGGATGACAGTACATGTCTCCCCTTAGACAGTCCATCGCAGGTTACCTCCACGGCAGTGTTGGTACTCATTTTACAGCTTAGTGGACGGAAGAAAGTCGAGTAAAGTGCCTTGCCCACGGGACACAATGCAACGCTCGGGCGAAAAATTCATTCATGTACAGTGTTTTCTAATCCCTTCATATTACGGGACGGATTCATTAAGGGTAGTGACACAACCCTCGCCTTGTATACATTGGCAAAATGCATTAGGCAAGCTATGGGGGACAACAAAGATGAGTGCGTACAAATATCATACAAGAAATTAAACTTATCTTTTGCACCTTGTATTTATACCAAAATTGCCGCAATGACTAATATACTAATTAAATATAAAAACATACTCTTTCTGCATACATCAAGTTCAGTTTTACATTCAAAAGAAACTGTAAAAATTGTACAAAAAGTGTTGATTTCCTTATATTCTAATAAATAATTCTTTACATACGATTTCTATTGCAATGATTTTCGACAAGATCCGAGATGATATAATTGCAGCCGTAATTTTCATTTAGAAAGTGCCATGGAGGACATGTCCACTTATCCAAAAAGTGGAAGGACAAGAGGTAAATTTCCCCATAATGTAGTGAATTCTGCTGAAAAATCCCCTGTTTCCCTCCCCGGGAAGTACGGCCCTGATCGCATCCCGAACAGCTGTTTAGTTTATCTCACCAGTACTCCAAATCAGAACCTTAACAATAAAAATAGTCGGCATAATTGTGGAGGATATAGAAAGTGGCGTATATATTCAACCTCAAAAGAGTACATGTTGATGACAAGTGTGGGGTCCTGAACCCCCACCACCACCCTTATTCCCCTTGCATACACCACTGCATGGATATTTTGATTCACTTCGTCAGCAATGATTTCAAAATGAGGGAGATTGGATGAGGGATGGGTAAAGCCAATAAAGACTGTGATCAAGTTTTCTTATAAATCAAAAACTGGTGCTAGGGGCCACGGGAGAAGCCTGTGGATCAACGGGAGAAGCCTGAGGTGCCTTGGAAGCTCTAGAAAGCAATACTTAAATGTTTAGTCTTTAAAAGTTGAAAATCCCCTGCTGGGTACAATAAAAATTTAAAAAATGACTTCATTGCTAATTCGTAAAATATCGGCCCCTGGATCGATGGTGGGAGGACACCATTTTGATGTTTTGAATCATGTTTCTGTCACAGTTTAAATGATAATTGAGTAGGAAAAGTAGGCACAATGGAGGACAAAATGTCATGTGATCTTATTTGGCAAAATTGTGTTCATTGGAACTGAAGTTTCCTAATTCCTGCTATATACTTTAAAGTTAGAAACTTAACCCCTACATCCATCCCAAATTGCAAAATATTTACATAACCCTAAATAAGGTCTGAGAAAGTTGTTTGTTTTCCCACTGCCACCTTAACGACGAAAAATAGGGGCGGCGTTTTTTCTTTTAAGGAATCTCTACCCTTCGTAAAAAATCTCTTCAAAATGAAATGTTGCTGTTACTGCGGAGAAAATGAAGCTCACCGCCCACAAGAGCTTGGGAATACAAAGTTGTCCTACCTGTTTTGTAACGAGTGTGTCAGGCAAGGGAAAAAAAATCCCAAATCAAACAAAAAGCATAAGCGAGATATAAAACTGAGCAAAATAAAAGGAGCCAGCAATCTAAAAGTGAAATGAAGTGTTGTAATTTTGTTTTATAAATGTTCTTAAACCTGATGGAGCTAAGAAAAAAAATATTAAAAAAGACTTTTATCCGCCCGCTCCTTCCTTCCAATTTTCCACAAGAAAGGGCAAACAAAGAATTTGTGTAGGCTAACTCTCACCCCTAGGACATATACGACGGCTTTTCATATCCAAACATATCATAATCTGTCTTATAGAGATTCCAAAGATTGTTCTTTTGCTGCGGTGTCAGTGCATCAAAATGTTGTTTCAGTACTGAATTTTGTGAACTGTTGGTGGGTCTGCTCGTGTCTCTTGAAAGATATTGTGCTTTATTTTCAACGTTCCAGGATTTTAACAAATAAAGAGCCTCTTCATCAATTGTTTCTAAGTGACCAATGAAATCATACTCGATGTCACACGGGGAACAAATCCTGCTTTGTAGATCCCAATGGTCCTTACGATGGACGTCGGGTCCACTCTCATACAATTTTCTCACCTTGGGATCAAGTAAATATTTAACAAACTCTGTCCACGTGACTCCTTCTCCTGTTTTTTTTTGTTTCTTTGTAGCTTTCGACCTAAAATGCTTCATAATTCCCTTTCCGTACGAATGGAAACCTTTATTTTTTCGGTAGTAATCTTTATCCCCAAATTTATTATTATACACAGAAACGAGTCTTTCCATCGGTTCACGAACAAAGAAAAATTTGGAGTAAGTCTCTAAGACCTCATTTTGTTTTGCCTCGGAGAGAGCGATAAAGAACTTAAACTTTGCTTGGACATGAACCTCATTCGACGTCAGACCTATCACCGAATCACGCTGTCCATCTAAGACCATTAAAATCCGTTTCCAATTACTACAACCGGCTTTAGGAATGAAGCAGTACATTATCTTATGTTGAGGAATAACAAATATATGTTTTTTAGTGTAATCACTAATTTTTATTTTTCCTCTGTTGGAACAAAATTTTGTTAACGTGGTCTTCCTGAGATGCTGGTTTTCTTGAATCTTATTTGCATTCGGCATTTGCTCGACATTTATCGTTTGGTTCGGGAAGGCGGATCTAGATTTTCGTGTTCTCTTGTATAAAGGAATCCTGTTTACCGCAGTTATATTCAGTTTTGTTTGATATGCATTTTGGTGAATGACGGTTCCATTCTCATCGATCATATCACCATTTTTCATTCGATGATTGAAAGCCTTTAGATTTTCAAGGTTTGCTTCACCGAATATTTCCTTCTTTTCTTCTTTCCTTCTCTGTAGCTTTTCTTGCCTGATCTTCCTCCATTTCTCTTTCCTGTTTGAGATAATTCGAGCTAGTGCTGAGGACATAACAGAAATAGAACTAGAATAATCAGAAGAATAATCAGAAACGGAAGATTGAAGACTACCGGATGAGGATATTGAAATACTCAAAGAGGACCCATAAAACAAACTACTATAATCTGTTAAAGATAAATCTTCTGGTTCTTCTTTGAAGTTCTTTTGAGGTCGGTAATCTTCCTCGTTGTGCGATTCATAACTTGAGCCATGGTGGGCTGGTGGTTCGCGATGGTTTGGCAAATGCGCTTTACTTTGCTTTCCTAACTTCAAATTATGCCTGTTGAATGTCAGGGATGTTTTCCCTGGAAGGAAGAAATGAAATATTGATACAACCCATCGCAAGTCAAGAGGCCTTTTATTCATAATTGAATGGCAAACTTATCAATGGATATCATCTTAAAATGCTTGAAACATGAAATTCTATAGTATTCTCTTTAACCTGCATTTTGTTCTATAATTTAGGAATCATGAGCTTGAACTTTGCTACAGGGTTGTAGTCTCCAGAGACTTATCCCCACACTTCTACATGGAAATTTTAAAAAATACCCACAGTTTTTTTTTAAATTAATTTGTTTTGCACAGAGAGTTACATCAACAATTTCAAAGGTCGAGATCGACCCTAATAAATTTGACCATGTCAAAGCCACCTCACATGGAATAGATTTCTGAAACAAGTTCTTTTTAAAAGCTATCAAAGAGTTTATCTCTTTAAAATAATTCTTTGAAAAAAAACCCCTAAACTAACACCACCACCACAAGGGAAAATGCAGAAAACCTAAATAAAATTAAAGAAGTCCACAGAGTTATTAAAGAACTTTGAACAGAATCGAAGCTACCCCAATCACTCAGGTTGGCCTAAACTATTCCACTCATTAACAACCCTTTGAGAAATCTTGAACAAGCGATTTGCTGCCATTCCACTCAATTCATTGCCACATTCCCATAACTTCAGAAAGAACGGCTCACAAAATGTACACATTTTACCACCGTATAACGTTTTACTTTTCTCCATTTCTTTAGTGGTCAAGTACGAAAATAGTAGAACCCAAAAATATTTGTTAAAGGGTAAAAACATGTGTCATATAGATCAATACTATAGTCACTAGCGTCGAATCGTCACTTGCATCGAGTCATCACTTGTGTTGAGTCGTCACTAGCGTCGAATCATCTGCCTAGTCGTCGCTAGCGGTGACTAGTCACTAGCATCGAGTCGTTACTAGCGCTGGGTCGTCACTAGCATCTATTCATCACTAGCGTCAAGTCGTCACTAGCATTGAGTCGTCACAAGCATTGAGTTGTCACTATCGTTGATTCGTCACTAGCATCAAGTCGTCACTAGCGTAGAGTTGTCACTAGCATCGAATCGTCACTAGCGTCGAGTCATCATTAGCATTGATTCGTCACTAGTGTCGAATCGTCACTAGCATCGAATCGTCACAACCATTGAGTAGTCACTATAGCATCGAGTCGTCACTAGCGTCGAGTCACTACTAGCATCGAATCTTCAATAGCGTAAAGTCTTCACTAGCATCAAGTTGTCACTAGCGTCGAGTCGTCATTAGTGTAAAGTCGTCGCTAGTGTCAAGTCGTCACTAGTGTTGAGTAGTCACTAGCATTGAGGTCGTCACTAGCGTTGAGTTGTCACTAGTGTCAAGTTGTTACTAGCATTGAATCGTCACTAGCGTTGAATCGTCACTAGCGTTGTGAGTCGTCACTAGCATCGAGTTGTCACTAGCATTGAGTCTTCACTAGCGTCGAGTCGTTACTAGCACCGAGTCGTCACTAGCACAGAGTCGTCACTAGCGCCGAGTCGTCACTAGCGCCGAGTCGTCACTAGCGCTGAGTCGTCACTAGCGTCAATTTGTCCGCCAAATCGTCACTAGCGTCGTGTTGTCACTAGCGTTGAGTCGTCGCTAGCGTCGAGTCGTCGCTAGTGTCGAGTCGTCACTAGCGTTGAGTCGTCACTAGTGTTGAGTTGCCACTAGCATCAAGTCGTCACTAGCGTCGAGTCGTCACTAGCATCAAGTTGTTACTAGCATCGAATCGTCACTAGCATTGAGTCGTCACTAGCATCGAGTATTCACTAGCGTCGAGTCGTCACGAGCGTCGAGTCGTCACGAGCGTTGGGTCGTCACGAGCGTCAAGTCGTTGCCAAGACGTCACTAGCGTAGAGTTGTAACTACATCGACTTGTAACTAGCGTTGAGTTGTTGCTAGCGTCAAGTCGTCACTAGCGTCAAGTTGTCACTAGCGTCGAGTTGTCACTAGCGTCGAGTCATCACTAGCGTCGAGTCATCACTAGCATCTAGTTGTCACTTAGCGTCGAGTCGTCACTAGCGTTGAGTCATCACTAGCATCGAGTCGTCACAAGCGTCGAGCCGTCATTAGCGTCAAGTCGTCACTAGCATTAAAATGTTACTAGCATTGAATCATCACTAGCCTTGAGTTGTCACTAGCATCAAATCTTCACTAGCATCAAGTCTTCACTAGTGTCGAGTCGTCACTAGCATCCAGTCGTTACTAGCGTCGAGTTGTCACTTGTGTCAAGTTGTTACTAGCATCGAATCGTCACTAGCAGTGAGTCGCCACTAGCATCGAGTCTTCACTAATGTGAAGTCGTTACTAGCGTCGAGTTGCCATTGAAGTCAAGTCGTTATTAACGTCGAGTCGTCACTAGTGTCAAGTCGTTGCTAGTGTCGAGTCATCGCTAGTGTCGAGTCAACGCTAGTGTCGAATCGCCACTAGCATTGAGTCGTTACTAGCGTAAAGTCGTCACTAGCATCGAGTTGACACTAGCGTCGGTCGTCACTAGCGTCGAGTCGTCACTAGCGTCGAATTGTCAGTAGCGTCAAGTTGTTACTAGCGTCGAGTCGTCACTAGCGTTAAGACGTCACTCGGGTCGAGTCGTCACTAGCGTAGAGTCGCCACTAGCGTCAAGTCCTCACTACCATAGAGTCGTCACTAGCGTCGAGTCATCACGAGCAAGCCGTCTTCACTAGTGTCGTCGTCGTCACTAAGCGCGTTTGTCGAAATCGTCACTAGCGTCACGAGCCTTCATCATAGTCGTCACTAGGCATCACACTAGTGTCGTGTCGAGGTTATCAGACTCGTCCGCCGGTGTCACTAGCATCAGTGGATCGTCACTGGCGTCGGTCCACGGCGTCGAGTCCTCCACGTTGGTTGTCAGTCAAGTCGTCACTAGCATCAAGTCTTCACTAGTGTCGAGTCGTCACTAGTGTCAAGTCGTCACTAGCGTCGAGTCGTAATAGTTTCGAGTCATCACTAGTGCCGAGTCGTCACAAGCGTCGAGTTGTCACTAGCGTCAAGTCACTCCTAGCGTTGAGTTGTCAGACTCTTTACGACGAGTTGTCACTCGCGTCAAGTCATTACCAGCGTCGAGTCGTCCACCAAGTCATCACTAGTGTTGATTTGTCATTAGCGTTGAGATGTCACTAGCATCGAGATGTCACTAGCATCGAGTCATCACTAGCATCGAGTCGTCACTAGCGTCGAGTTGTCACTAGCGTCGAGTTGTCACTAGCGTTGGTTCGTCGGTAGCGTTGAGTCCTCGTTGAGTCAGTAGCGTTGAGCTAGCGTCAGTCCTCGCTAGAGTTGATTTGTCACTAGCGTTGATTTATTACTAACGCTGAGTCGTCACTAACGCCGAGTTGTCATTAGCCCCTAAAGTCAG
Organism: Chiridota heheva; assembly: GCA_020152595.1. Taxonomy (NCBI): domain Eukaryota; kingdom Metazoa; phylum Echinodermata; class Holothuroidea; order Apodida; family Chiridotidae; genus Chiridota; species Chiridota heheva. The sequence goes on along the minus strand of JAIGNY010001237.1, from coordinate 518,554 downwards.
CATCGGTTCCCTCCAACAACAGCACCTGTTTTTTGATAGACTGAAACATACTCACTATGTCCTGTCTCGGTTAGACCAATTTCAGGGCGACCTCGCTCAGACAGCAGAAGGACAAGGCAAATAATTGCAATAAGCAACGCGGTGTAACGCGCCCACAGGCGATCTGCCATCTTTCAGATAAGATGACGTGTGCACTTAGTCTACAACAAAATGAAATGAAACAAGGAAGAAATAATTGGCGCCTTATTCGATATATAATAACAAAAATCAGTAAGAGGCGGACATTAAATTTGTGTCAACTCGGCAGTCATGTGCATAAAAATGCAGAAATTAATGAAATATCAATTTTAGGATGGAGAGGTGGTACGTCGCGGTCTCCCATCCTAGACTCTCATTTGGCACCTCAATCACAAACTTTACGATAACCAATGTGTGGGGCCCAAGAAACCACAACAATAATATTGGAAGACGTTCCCATCATTCCTATTTCATTTATGGACTTTCTGATGAGCAAAGGTGGCGTAAAATACACCCAGAAGATGAGTGAGTTTTGATCCATGGTATGGGGGAGGCCCTTTCATATGTGAGGTATATGTTTATGTGGTGCTGAGCAGGTGCCTTTTTTGCACCATTTTCGTAGTGCAGGTGTCTTTTTTTACTTTAAAAAAATATTATAAAAAAACAAAACAAATTGTACTAAAAATTATTGTCTTCTTAGTAAATAAGTCATAGTGCAGGTCCTCAAAAAATTAGGCTTTACTGTGTCAATTTTGTGGTCCATTTTTACAATATTTTCGTTGAATACTCAAACTGCTGGTATCGAAATTGACTTCTTTCATACTACTGGTATCAAAATTGTATAATTTTATACTGCAGTTATCTGACAATTTGTCATACTGCGGGTATGTTTTTCGGTTGGTGGGCTGCACACCCCTACCACCTTTAGTATGAAGTGCTCCCCCCCCCCTCCCCCAACTTTTCTGGTCAGGAGGGCGGTTTGCGCATGCCACATGTCAATACTTATTGTCAATTGCTAAGGTGCCGGGTTTAAGTGGCGCTTTCTTGAAGGTGATAGGGATTGGATTTTTCTGAATAAGACTTGAACAGAATTTTGTAGTTTATTTTTCTTTGACTGTAATTTGAAGGCTGGTGACAAAAGTTTTACCAACAATTTTAATGCTTTTCATAGATATTTTCGAGGCTTGGTTCACATTTGAAGGTTTTGAACCTTCTTCAAAGAAAGAAGTTTTATGCCAAACTTTATGGTTTAATTCATCAATTAAGATTGATTAAACACAGAGAGAGAGAGTTGAACACACAATTACAATGACGGGGTCGTCGCCTGCGTGTTCGGTTATGATAGTACAAATGCTATCACGAAACGCTTAATACCACCGGACGAGAACACAGGTACGACGTACGGACAGACATAACATCGACAACCAAGTCAATGTCCACGGCCTTTGATAACCAGTTGTGGTGCACTGGCGGGTTGATTAAACCATGGAGCTATCTCCATGATTAAACACACACACATCAATTAACTCCTTGTCTGTACAAGACTACAGATCTTGTTTTCAACTTGTTGAATTGAATCACAATTGAAGCTCTTGTTTCAACGAATGAAGCGACTGAGAAGAGATCAGATAACACTCTCGTCCCTTATAACCATGGCAACTTGTGGCTGCTGCAAGTTGGTAGAAGATCTCTGAGTCCCACTTTTCATCAACTACGTAATTTCTATTATTCGAATGGTTTAATCATAAGAAATCCCTGGTATACGAGAAAGCAAGTTTTGTCACGGTCAGGATGGAGAAAACAAAACAAAAAACCTGTCAGAACTAAGTCACAATGTGGACTTTGTAACCAAAGAGCCGTGTAGAGGCTCTTTGCTGTAACCGACAATTTGATGACTATCGGAAAAACCATGAAATATCATAATCTATTTTAAAAAGGAGTGCATATACCATTTGGAACGGTCAAGTGCCAATGCCCCAGTTAATCCGTTTGTAGCAGCCGTAGCTGCATTAAGATTTGGACAGAGCGCAAAAGTTACGTAAGTCAGTACCGATAAAGCTCATCATTTACCTGTAGGCCTACCAAGTACCAGCGGGACCCGGACTGGGCAGAAATCCTTACTGAAGCAAGAGAGGATCCTCCCAGAAAGTCTTACACTGATGTCGGGAATGAGGAGTTCCTATTATTTAATTATGATTTTCACATACCAATGGCTTCCATTATCAAATGTGAACAAGCTGACAGGTATAAGATAAAGTCAACAAGAGTGTTTGTAGAGATAACCCATTGTATTACGAAGAAAAATAGGTGTGTATCAATACCAACTAGTCAGTTCCCAGCCTCACGAAAAGTCGCTTATTTTCTTGTAAGTATATATTTCGCCCACTCGGATTTATGAATATATAACGAGCTGAAACATGCTGTTTTTCGAAGGTGATTACAGCTTTGTTACGGTATAAAACGGTATCAATACATAAAATTGAGGCAAATAAAGGATTGAAAATACTATCCATTAACATTTTAAGATATAATTCGAGCAAAAAATAATGAAAATCGGAAGGATTTATAACGATTACAAATTCGAAAAAAACTGCTGTCAAAAACGTAGTCACAAAACACATTTCCAGTCTTGGGCCCACACGATCGTTACATATGTGATAGCAAAATTCCTTTCCAATCTAAATCTATAAAAAATAAGTATGAAAATCTGAGTTGGTCGGTGTCACAGTGAATTTGGACCTCCAGTGAAAATTAACCCTTGGGTCCAAAATCACTAGTGATTTTGGACCCTAGGGTCAAAATTCACAAGTGATTTTGGGCTCTACCCTTTTATCATAGTGATAGATGACCCACCTCAAGATTTAAAGCGTGCACATGGCTTTGGCTTTTGTAGTGGTGCTACACTGGAACAGGCTACTTTCTATCAAAAGGATGTCACCAGCATGAACAGTTTCCATATTGTAGAGTTTTCTTGGTTTGTCTTCGACAACTTGAACTCGTCCTTTCTTTAAGAAGAGACCTTCTACATCAGGCTTAATAAAAGATTTCTTATGTCTTCTAAGATTTGCTTTGTCCTTTATTGAGACCAAGGGATAATTCCCCTGATCTCAAGAATTCCTTGACTTGTGTTACACCATCTCCATGGTTACATGTAAGTCGTCCTTTGCTGTCGTCGCAATCAGTTAAAGAGGCGAAATCGTCATATGTGCACAATATTTAGAATTCCTTTCAAATTTGTTGATTTGCTGAAATTTTGCTGCGCGATTTGTTGTCTCGTATTACAAGGGATATAGTTATTTAAAACGCCTTGAAGATCACCACATGATATAGCCCAAATGCTTGCGGCGATCGCTAGTTAATTTTATTTTCAAATCATACCGTGAGTTCCAGCCCCGGTAGAATCGTTCATTTTGACTTTTTGCTTTCATCTTCTTCTTCTTTTTTCTCTCAGTTATTTCCATTTGGTGACTATCATTGTAGTATTATAATACTAAAATTTCACATTCGCTTTCTGACAAAAAAGCGTTGAAAAAAAATAAGTTTCTCGTCACAGTAACGTAATACGCTGTGTATGTAATTCTGCACACACAACGTACATGCTAGTGTCTGGCTGTACTGTGTGGTACAAACAGACAGAGGATCGAATCTTGCCTCCACAACCGGAAGTGACGTCAAAATAAAGTATTCCCCATTTTTACCGTATTTTACTGAGACGAGCCTCCCTCTTTAAAGTTAATCGAAAATGTAAAGCATTATTTTGGCTTTGTTGACACTCACTTTAAAAAGCATGCAAATGTAGAGGGAAAAAAACTATATCTAAAGGCAAGACTGGTTGATTCTCTGCCCCTGAAATTCATAGGGCACTATTATCTGAGTTAATTTTGACCCTATAGGGTCAGAATTCACTAATTCTAGACAGTTGGGTCATTTTCTAGGAGGGTCTAAATTCACTGTGACATTGGTCGAAAGCTCGCAAGCTTTGCACCAATTTCCAGAGGAACCATGTTGATTTTGCTAATATTGTACGATCCATATCATGATTGGACAATGTGCAGTCACGTGGTGTTGTTTACATCGGTATCGTAATCTCACATGTACTCATGAAATGGCGTTCGCAAGAAATAGCCACAAAATTATCCTTCGTAATCCCCCGATAACTTAATAGTTTCTTTCAAAAAACAAACCAATACATAGCATAGCAAGGTTTAACGTCCCGAAAGCATCTAGTGCTGGACATTATATCAAGACGGCCACGGCCTTTGGTAACAAGTTGTGAACACACTGGTTGCAGACCCACTGGGATTCGAACCCGGGACGTGTGGGTGAGAGGACAAAGCACTAACCACTACACCATGGAGGTCCATATATACTTCTGTTATATATATATATATTTCAGATTACATGGGGAATCTTAATTATATATCAAATTCTGAATAAAATGAATGAGATTTAGTGACAACAGAGCTTATTGAGGCAACTGATTACACATACTTAGTGTATGCAAGGTTTTAATAATTATAACCCTGGTGTACAGTATGTATTAATGTGGTGTCAATCTGTCAATACTTATTTTTTTAAATTCAGCCTATGCATTAGTATTTTCACTATTCTTTTGCTATAAATCACAGGGTTAATTACATTTATATTTGTTTATATTGCTAAAATACCATTTCACCAGGGAATTGTTATCCCAAATAACAAATCCCTGATTTCATGTACTTTCTTCCAACTTGTAAAACACATTGTTGCTTCGTAGCCTTGTGTGAATTTTCATAAGTGAACTATGGATTGGACTCTTGCCTCCTCTGACAAAATTTTAATGTAAGTTGAGATTATTTTGGTAAAACACTATGATAACGATTTAATAAATGGCAATTAATATTAAACGGATTTAAACATAACAAAAAATATTATATTTGTTTTTATAAACCTGCGTCAGAAAAACACCGACTTGTAGTGTGAAAGTGACCTGTACACCGAAACACATTGAAAATAAAAATTACCTTAGAAAATCACGTAATTCACAAAATAGCCTAAAACATAACAGCGGATAATAATCATAAACGCATTGTATAAATACGCCTATGTAGAATATTGGCTAGTTGTATGGGCATAGCATGATATACTACAAAAGGACCACATGTGCACTTTCACTGGTGAAATCCATGCTTGCATGATGGCATTAACTTGCAACAATGAAAATTGGCAATACTACTGTATACTACTGACACTTTTTCTTCAACATTTTATTTACAGTGATACTGACAATAAATATACCCTTGAAATATAAACAGAATACACAGATGCAGTGCTGTTCTTCAACTGTTACAGACAATAAACAAAAATAATCACAACTTATTTTTTATTTTTTTTAAACCCATGCAAGGTACATACAGTATGTATATGAGTAGTGCCATTATAATTTTTTTAACAGAAATTAGATATCAATGAAACACTTAATTGGAAAAATGAAAACACATAGACATAAAAAGGAAAAGTTTTCACAACCACTCAGATTGCTTATTTAAGTTCTTAAGCTAAGGCCTAAACTAGTAGATAATCTGCAGTCTAGATATCTTGGTCTTGAACTTCTTCATCCTCTAATGCAGTATTTCAAGACAATCTTAAAAATACAGCATACCAACAGGGCAACACACTAGGTTGACATTGAAAATAACCAGATTGTCAATTTTATTCTGTAAATATAGAACCTAGATCCATGGTTAATTTGAAACTATTCTCAATTTTACACAGACCGTGCTCACACTTCAACCTAAACAATGATAAAAAAAATATAGTGTTTCACTATACAACACTAGTTATTACACATCACTCAGTATGGGTTAACATTGGGATTGCTGGACGGCCAGCCATCACCAACGGCACCTATATTAACACGACTGGCATATCAATCCGGCGGTACTACGGGGAGTCTGGGGGTACTACGAGGAGCATGGCGGTACTACGGGGAGTCCGGCGGAATACGGGGAGTCTGGCGGAACTACGGGGAGTTCGACGGTACTACGGGGAGTCCGGCGGTACTATGGAAAGTACGGCGGATTACGGGAAGTCCGGCGGTACTACGGGGAGTCCGGCGGTACTACGGGGAGTCCGGCGGTACTACGGGGAGTCCGGCGGTACTACGGGGAGTCCGGCGGTACTACGGGGAGTCCGGCGGTACTACGGGGAGTCCGGCGGTACTACGGGGAGTCTGGCGGTACTATGGGGAGTAGGCCTACTAATACAACACCACATTAAAATATGCTTATGAAAAAAAAATATGATTAACTATCATTTGGATTCAACACTGCTCAGAAATCAAATGACACATCATGCTTGACAGCTAGGTCAGAATAAATAAGATGGATGTAAAATAAATAATATTCTAGCTATCACACTAACTTACTCTTGATCGCGATGAAAATCTTGATCCACGTAAAATTTATTGCTAATCTCTTGTAATGGTGGCCATTTCCAACTTCAAAACACTGTCACTAACCGCCACCAGCCCATACAAATTTAGTACTGAAACTTCTAATTGTTTCGTCTAATGAATTATTGATCAATTTTACCATAATTTGAAAAAAGCCAGTCAGGAGCTTGACATAAAGTTGGCCCATAAATTAAGCCATTAATTTAGTTCACAAATCCAAACGACAATTACGCAAAATTGGAAGTCCGAAAATATGGTATCAAAAGAAAAGCAGCGAACTCCCGTGACCTAGAACTTCACTGCCACAATACTGTCAGGTGACACTGTACACCACGTGATAGAAAATTGTTTATATACCTAATCTGCCAAAGGCAAAATGACGTCATCCGGTGGCAATTTTGTAAAGAAGCCAAATTTTGGTAGGCAAAGCGCAGCACAAACGACCAAATCGTACAGCCAGAGAGCGTGATGTCATTCGCCCCATATTACGTAGTATAGGGCGAATGACGCCACGCTTTCTGGTACAATGCAGTACGTCAGTAGAAAACGTAAACAAATAAACTAGATTCTCGGTGATTGATCTAAGGCAAATTTTGTCTCTAAAATGCTTTTTGACCCTACATATTTCACTAAAAAGAACTATTATTTTACTCCGGAAGTCTAATTTGGCGTCAAAACTACAATTTTCAAACCAAATCTTACGAGATAATAGGCCTAACTTAAAAATGTTAGCGAACTTTTGCCTAGGGGCTAACGTCAAGTTAACTTAAAGCCGATATTCGGTAACGCCGAACATCTTAGTCTATATCGTTACAAGTTACATGTTTATCTTAAGTAGGCTTACTGTAATGTTAGTGTACTTCCTTTTTTTTTTTCTTAAAAAAGAAACAAACAATTAAAAGAACAACAAGTGTAGATTTCGTTCATAGATTTCGATTTTCGACTTAGATCGACAACTTCATCTGTGATAAACTTTAAAATTCCCTAACTGAAAACCCAAAGGCATTTTGGTCCTACATAAAAAGACTTAAAAGTAATTCCGTGGGTGTGTCAGACCTTATGAACAACTTTGTAGTGACAGTATGACTAAAGCTAACATTCTTAACAACCACTTTTTCAGCGTTTTCACAGAAGAAGATACCTCTCAAATCCCTGTACCTAAACCACTTACTACCAACAAAATAAACCAACTTATAATCACTCCAGAAGGTGTCAAAAAGCAATTGCAAAACCTAAACCCAAACAAAACCTCAGGTCCCGACCATATACCACCATGGTTCTTAAAAACACATGCGGAAGACCTTTATAAAATCCTAACTGATCTCTTCCAAATCTCTGTAGATAACGGTACTATCCCAAACAAGTGGAAAGAAGCAAACATATGTAGCATTTAAAAAAAAGGTGATAAACAAAACCCAGCTAATTAAAAACCAGTCTCTCTTACCTGCGTGTGTAGTAAAATCCTTGAGCATATAATCCACTCACATGTGATAAAATTCCTTGATGAGCATAATATCTTAACTGATCTCCAACATGGCTTTCGAACAAAAAGATCAACTGAAACACAACTTTTTTTAACAATAAAGGATATTACTAAACAAATTGACCAAAACAGTACCATCTCTATGGCTATACTCGACTTCTCAAAAGCGTTCGATAAAGTCCCACACCAACGTCTGTTATCCAAACTTTCCGCATATGGCATTGATGGAAATCTACTGGCCTGGTTTGCGTCCTTCCCAGCAACCGCATTCAGCGTGTTGTCTGTGATGGCGAAATCTTAAATCCTAAACAAGTTCTATCTGGTGTACCACAAGGTACCGTTTTGGGTCCTTTACTCTTCCTTTTATATGTCAATGACATCCCTGATAATATAAACAGTACGGTTAGACTGTTTGCTGATGATTGTCTTGTGTATAGAACAACTGATAAACCCTCTGGCCAACAAATCCTACAAGATGATCTAAATAAACTTGAACAATGGCAAAATAAATGGCAAATGAATTTCAACCCCTTTAAATGCTACATCCTCTCAATATCTCCTAGAAAATGCTATAAATCACCAGTTTATACATTGTGCAATCAGCCGCTAAAACATGTCAACTCCCACCCGTACCTAGGTGTTGATATTGATAATAAACTCAGATGGGATAAACATATACACAACATCACCAACAAAGCAAACTCTGTACTTGGCCTATTAAGACGTAACCTTTCAAACTGTCCCCTGACCTTAAAACCACCGCATATAAAGCTCTGGTTAGGCCAGTACTTGAGTATGCATCAGCAATTTGGGAACCCCATCACCAGTGCGATGTAGATAAGCTTGAATCAATTAAACGGAGAGCAGCCAGGTTCTGTATGGCAGACTACTCTCATAAATCCAGTGTCACTAGCATGTTTCATAGATTAGATTGGCCCCTGCTAATAACAAGAAGATGGAACACCCGTCTAAAAATGCTACATAAAATCAATAACAGTTTTGTCGCCATAGATAATGATAACCTGATCCCAAACGCAAGAATCAATACAAGAAATAACCATGATCTGAATTTCCACGTTCCTTATGCTAAAAAGAATGTTTATAAATACTCCTTCTTTCCTCAAACACTAAAAGATTAAAATGCTTTACCATCGGACATTGTACATGCACCAAGTCTAAACTGTTTTAAAACTAAACTTGCTAAGCTTGTTAATTGATTTATTATTATTATTTTTTCTCATACTTTTGCTACGCTCGGTTGGCGTTCATGTCCTCTAGAAGGATTTTTGGCGACTTAACCTATTCAGATTCGGACTAAATTCCTCTTTAAAGATCTAAGTTAATAACAGGCCTAACGTTAGGCCTAAGCCCCTACACAGTATTCAATTTGTGCGTGTCATAAGATCCAACACAAACATAATACTAACAAACACTAGGCCTAGCTGCCTAGGCAAAAAATTAGAATATAACTTAAATAGATAGGGCAGACGTATTTAGGTCTCGAAGTTAGATACAAATATACGCCTTAATACTTTAAAAAGGTTTTGATCACTGCGTGATTTAGATATGAAGTTTCGTGTTACAAATTACAATTCAATTCAAACTAGGCACAGTGAATAGATTACACAACACAATGCAAATATTTTACTGCATTATTGGCCCTTCAGTTAAGTTATAAACCTTAGCTTAATTTACTTAGGCATTGTTTTTTGCATGGTACCCACTCATTTTTTGACTACATTTAGGCCTATCTCAATAACTTATGTTTATGTACCTAGCCTTCTATTATTTTTTACCTCTAAAAATGAGGACTGTCTACTGACCTTGTAAGTTGTAGCACTACATGTAGCCTTTCATTTGATTTCAAGCAGTACTGAAATGCTCATATTTAACTTTTTATAGACCGACCACATCTGGGATGCAATGAAATTATGTTTGAACTGAGCTTAATGATCATGGGTAATTGATTTTCTGTTGAAGTCAAGTTTAGGCCAAGTTAGTCGAAATGGGCGCATGATATACAAATAACGGCAATGGGTGTGGCAAAGATAAGTTTTATTAGGAATAAGACCAGTAGTTTTACATTGGAAACAACGTTGCAATTTTCTGCGAGGATTGAGAATTGTGGGCACATTTTATTCCTAAAAACAAACTAGTGATTGCTTAAGTTATATATCATATGTGATAAAGAAACTTTTCAGTATTTATTCAAGTGAATTTTAAGAGGGATGGCAGACCTGTAAAAGTCTCAAAATTGCCCTGAAAATTTATATAGGCCTGCATTTATTTTACCTTAATTGAAAAAGTGTTCGCACGCATTACGCCCAATTCTCGTTACAAATGTTCAGTCTTTTCACCCGCAAGAACCTCCATTTTGGCGGGTATGACTTTTAAACTCTGCTAGAAGCAATTAAGAAACCCACCGCAGATAGTTCAGTGATTTTACGCAACAGTAATTACACTCCCAATCATATATATGCACACAATGGAACTTATTGTGAAGGACCAGGTATTGTGGATTTGGTTACTGCAGGGCCAAGTCATGCGTATAATGTGGGGCTGAGTATTCATTTTGACTTTTAAAAGGATGTTTTCATCAGTCAGTTATAAACACTCTAGTGAGTTTGAATTCACTGGACTGAAAATTTATGGCCAGAGTTATTCATCATGCGACTCTTTGAAATGGAGCTTTACATGCATGCATGTACATAATAAGCATATCAATATATCAATATTTGGCTTCTTACATAGATAATAATTTTCCTGAAAGTGTTTAACTTTTTTCATGAACATTTGGTCTTCAAGCATACCTAAAGCTCATCTATTTAGTGAATTACTAGTATAGGCAAAAGAAAGGTATGCATAGATGCACTGTTTATGTTTTAATACACATTTAATACACTCTAATTAAACACACAAAAGCGCATGTACACATCTACACTATTAAGTTGCATAACAGGTATACAGCCTCATTCAAGCATTAAGAAAAATCACATTTGGATGATCATGCATATAGTCTGAGAATATGATATGATGAATAGACCATGTCTGTTTTTATTTTTTATTCATATAACTCATCATTCAGCTAAAAGCTGGTTAAGGTGTAGACAGAAAACATCTGACTGCGGTATACGCTATAACTACTACATGGCTGCTATGCAACTATTGCCTTGCTAGTACTAGCTAGTGTCTACTGAGTGAGGTGTTTATCTCACTAGTTAAGATGAGGTCTTGTTAAAATGTATAATCGCAAATATGAAATCATACATCAGTAATACAATGGCAAAAAGACAAATACAGCAAAAGTAACAAACCATAAATATAAATGTATGATCAAATCTGAGACATCAAAAGATGATGTCCACTTTTCAAGTTTTGATGATAGTACTGTGTGAGTATAATATGAACATACAGTACTTCATTTCAATCTTATCTCCTTGTGAAGCTTGATGTTTAATCTACTTCCGGTGGTGTTATGAAATAAAAAACATGCATGAATTTGGTATTTGCAGTCATTCAAATGATCAATTTTGCATTGTGTCACAGTGCCTTCTAAACTATTCCCTTCATGTAGCCTAGCATGAATATCAAACTTTGTTTTTAAAAGGTACAATTTTTTGGTATTTACATCTACAATTCATGGATATCCTATATAGGTATGATCTTATATCGTTCAAAATAGTGTAAAAAGAACCTTCATTCAGTGGCCCTTGCTTAGTTGAGAAAACACCCACAATGTCCACCCTAAACTTAACAGTATAGGATATAAATCCCAGAGATAAATCTCTGATCAAATCTACATCTAGATTTGATATAACCGATAAAGGAATGAAATTCATTTCAATATAAAATGAACATTCAATCAATTTGATACCTACCTCGATGTGGTTATATCAGTGTAATCAACTATTACTCAGTGATGATTTCTTTAATTTTGGATGGCATAGGGCCTAATTTCATTAGATTTATGGTTCAAATTATGTACTGGCTGAAACATGAATCATATGTGCAGTTTTTGTTTTTCTTTTTTTCTTCCGATTCTAATCCTACTCGGATTTTCGGCTTAGACTTCGTTATCATTTTTGACAAAATTTGATTTAAGTGTTGAATTAGGCCTAATACTTAGATTACAATCTCCAAAAGACTTTTCCAGCGATTAATAACTAATTAATCGAATCCGAGTTTGCATGCGTGAACGCTAATACTGGCCTTGGTTAAAAAAAAACTCGTGCAAAGTTCAAGTTGGAGCTTTGTTTACTTGCGAAACAACAAATTTTCAGTTAAAATCACAATCAGCTGTGTGGATTACTCTTCACTACTATTTGACTATTCTGAAATAATTGACTAATTTCAAGCGTTTTGTACGATATTAATAATGAATTACGGTGAGAATAACCCATTTACAATGATTTACCAATATTCAATCGGGCACAATATGCGTAGTTTCCGTACGTACAGTTTTCCGCACTGTGGTACCAACGTCCCTGCGCTTGTAAAGTTCCCGGATGGTAATCAACTTTTGGATTAGACAGTGGGTATCATGGAACTAAATATTTGCCCCATTGAAGCCTATGATGAAAGCGTCAAGTTCGGGGTCCTTTTTGTACCACAATGTTATAGATTTGGGATTTGTTGTGATGTTTTCCAAAAAGTACCAACTAATATCTCTCAGATGAGGGTACTTTCAATAGGGGGTCACCAGAGGTTTGGACCCTTTTTTTAGGCTGAAGTGAAGAGGTGTTATACACACCAAATCAATCAAATTTTGGTGTGGGTCCATGGTAAAATAGCTCCCCATGAAACTTGTACTGAAACAAATCTCGTCAAGTTTAGATATGCATAGTCAAGTCCTGTACTTTCTCTATCATTTCTATAATTTTCAACTTTTCAGCTTCCTGTCCTATGAAATAGGACCTCTCGAAAAAAAAAAATTATTAGCTTTTTCTATGAGGGTTCTCATCTTCGGGTGGCGTAGTGATACTTTATTATTTCCGTGCTACCCAGTGATCGGTTTCGCGAAAACTGCAATATTCTGAAAGTGGGCGAAGTCCTGTGTGAAGAGGACGTCAAACCACCTCATTAACGCGAGGCTGGAAACTGACTGCCTAAATGAACGCTGGTGTTTGTTTTAAAAAAAGGTCCCCATGTAAAATGAAAACGTAAAGGGGCCTAAATAGTTTAGTTTCCATGCTGTTTGGGGTGCTATTACCGTGTATTTTCGATAAAATAGCAGCCATAAAATGCCTAAAATTGCAGAGCTTCCGAAAATTCGACCCCTACTGGGGCTTTGCCCCTGGACCCCACTAGGAGCCACAAGGTGGACCCCTAGACTCACGCCGTTTGGTAAAAACAATCATGTATATTGCGGGTTTTTTCTTCTTTAGTTCATAACAAATGGTACCTATCTGCCTATATGAACGCTGGTGTTTCAGTTTTAAAACAAAAAGTCCCCATGAAATAAAAACGTATAGGAGCATAAATAGTTCAGTTTTCATGCTGTTTTGCGGTGATATTAGTGTGTAAATCTGTGTTAATTTTACATAAAATATCAGCCATAAAATGCCTAAAATTGCAGTGCCCCTCGACCTCGCAGAGCTTCCTCGAACCTTACCGGGGCTTAGCCCTAGGGGCTCTAAGGCGAACCTAGACCCCACGCCGTTTGGCCAGGCTTGCGCGAAGATTGACGTCTACAACAGCCTCAAAGATTTTGTCGGGAAATATTCCTTCACCCTTTTTTTAGCTACGCCCCTGATTGCAATACCTTGTTTGGAAAGAGGTCCTTCTTGGCTAAAGTTTAAAATTTAAACTTTGACCCTTCTTTTTCGGGATATACTACTTGCATGTTATTGTAACTCATAATGTAAACAAATGTCTCTTATTGAATACCGTATTTCTGCTTGCTAGGCACTACCTATATAAGTGTCCTCAATTGCGTACAGTTTAAGTGTCCTAAACTACGCAGACTTTATGACCTGGAATACCACATCTCTTTATCAATAAATAAGGTTGATGTCAACATCAACAAAGGAACTCCTTATTTTGATTTAACATTTATTATATGTAATCACCATCAAAGAAGCCTGGTTTTTTTCTTTGTTTGTCCTTTCCTTTATTTGTTACATGCTTCAAAATGTAACCCGTGTTATAATGGGAAAGTGGAGGTCTTTTTTTGTTACCAAAATGTGTATAGACTCCACCAGTTATGTATATTCTCACCAGTTATGTATATTCTGTTATTCTTTCGACATGTTGAAGTGATATATTGTAAAATGCCATGGTGGAGCGCTCCTAACCTCCTTGGAATTATGTTTGTTTCGAAATGGGGCCATTAAATATTGGCAAAACAAACTAAAAGAGCTTTACGCAAAGAGTATCAAACTTCATGCACAACAGAACAAAACTTAGTCAAAACTGATGTTTGCTCCCCACCCCCTTCCCTGGTTCCCTATTTTTGGACATTCCTGGACCCGCGCCTGTGTTTTAACCGAACATGATTCTCTTGCGTTCTTGCGAAATTATCATTCTGCTCGATTTTCATATTAAAAGTTGCCGGCAAACTGTTTGCAAAGTATGCAGATACTATTTTCTTTATTTTTCACTTTGTTATTTTTCACTGTTGTAGGTTAATTGGACCGAATAGCTTATTTCCACTGATTTTTCCAAAGTTCGTCCTTTTTAATTTTGCAACGTTGGGAATTTTTTTTGCTCTGAGGAGCTTCTACAGAAGCTCCTTGCTCTGAGTTGACTTTGTATATTTTTTTCTTTACTTAATCAATTGGATTGTTGAAACCGTGCCTTGAACCCTCTTTACTCCGCACCCCTAATATTTTTTTTAATGGATATAGTAAATTAATTTATAAGCTAGCTTGTCCTATGACGCGTAGGCATGCAGCTCGCGGCCCCTCCAAAAATCTAAGGTCTCTTATGGTCCTGGGTATAGTCAAAAATAAATTATGCTGTTTCTCATATAACGTACAATTCCTATAAAAGTTCTATCAACTATCTGAGAAAAAAACTTGGGGGGTAAATATCACAACGGCACGGGATTACAGTAACAACCATATACGACACCTAATGGAAACTACAAAAGAATGGTTCTTTTCCACTTTACAACGTTACCCTTTCAATATATCTGCAGACAATACTTACAGCTGTTTTAAATTCGGATTAGCCGAAATTGACTCGCTTCTTAGTTGAGCATTAACAAATAGAGAACTGACATGGCGGACATGCTTTCAGACGAAAATAACTCAAGTAAAGCAAGATGATGCACTGAGACTAGTAACCCTCCTTACTGTTAATTCCGTCCTGTAGGCTACGTGTGTGGAATCACGTGTGTGAAAAGTATCAGCCTTGGTTAAAATATTGACCTGTTCCACAACAGCGATCTTACACAATGCAGCAGATTTATACGCTTCTCTTTCAGACAGAAGCTAGCCCTTGCTTGTTATTCAAATTTAATATAGATTAATGCTGCTCAGTGTCCTCGATGTAATGGTTGAGTGTATTCCATCGTGGGAATTCATCAAGGGTGTAACCATCAGAACATGCAAACCAAGGTACGGCTTTAGCGTTTGGGGTACTTGCGATACAGCTTGCGATGCACCTGAAAAAACAAAACAAATTGTGATCATAGTCAGAGGGTGGTGGGTGGGTGGGTTTGGGAGCAGCTCGAGCGAACAAGTGTTGGGTCTGACCGCGGAGCGAGCAGCCCGTATGCTGGGGCCATCAACCCCATCTTAAAGAGGCCCCTCATTCGAACCTTGAATCCTTTAAGTTCGAATCAGGTCTATTCGGATCGGGGCCTTTCTCATGCGGATGCCTCATTATCAGAGTTGTAACAAGTTATATTTTTTTGCAAGTCATGATGTCAAGTCACAAGTAACTGTTGGCAAATCAAGTCAAGTCACAAGTCATTTGCTCACAAGTCAAGTCAAGTCAAGTCACAAGTCATTTGTTCACAAGTCAAGTCACAAGTCATTTGCTCACAAGTCAAGTCAAGTCACAAGTCATTTGCTCACAAGTCATTTGCTCACAAGTCAAGTCAAATCATTTACTTGCAAGTCAAGTCACAAGTCATTTGCTTACAAGTCAAGTCAAGTCATTTGCTCACAAGTCAAGTCAAGTCACAACTCATTTGCTCACAAGTCAAGTCAAGTCATTTGCTCACAAGTCAAGTAAAGTCACAAGTCATTTGCTCGCAAGTCAAGTCAAGTCACGAGTTATTTTTCGGCAAGTCATGTCAAGTCACAAGTCAAACTTCCACACTAAACAGCTAAAGGCGTTGCGAATTTCTGCTATGGTATAATCAGATAATACAATTGTATGAAAGTATACAACGATTACAGAAGGAAAATATGGAGATTACACATTAAATCATATTTAAAAGTCTATGGACATCTAGCGATTTATATCAGTAGAAAGACTCTAAAACTCCGAGCAAATCAGTTTTTAGAGTTTGAAAAAGTTTTTAATTCATGCAAAATGTGTGTTGTATGACTGGGCTGATGGGCCGACAGCTCAAAATGTGTGTTGTATGACTGGGCTTATGGGCCGACAGCTCAAAATGTGTGTTGTATGACTGGGCTGATGGGCCGACAGCTCAAAATGTGTGTTGTATGACTGGGCTGATGGGCCGACAGCTCAAAATGTGTGTTGTATGACTGGGCTTATGGGCCGACAGCTCAAAATGTGTGTTGTATGACTGGGCTTATGGGCCGACAGCTCAAAATGTGTGTTGTATGACTGGGCTGATGGGCCGACAGCTCAAAATGTGTGTTGTATGACTGGGCTGATGGGCGACAGCTCAAAATGTGTGATGTATGACTGGGCTGATGGGCGACAGCTCAAAATGTGTGATGTATGACTGGGCTTATGGGCCGACAGCTCAAAATGTGTGATGTATGACTGGGCTTATGGGCCGACAGCTCAAAATGTGTGATGTATGACTGGGCTGATGGGCCGACAGCTCAAAATGTGTGATGTATGACTGGGCTGATGGGCCGACAGCTCAAAATGTGTGTTGTATGACTGGGCTGATGGGCCGACAGCTCAAAATGTGTGTTGTATGACTGGGCTGATGGGCCGACAGCTCAAAATCTATATGTTGTTTGACTTCCTTATTAGGGATGAAGAGCTCAAAATGTGTGTTGTATGACTGGGCTGATGGGCTGACAGCTCAAAATTGTGTGTATGACTGGGCTGATCACGCTGACAGCTCAAAAATGTGTGTTGTATGACTGGGCTTATGGGCTGACAGCTCAAAATGTGTGATGTATGACTGGGCTTATCAAGAAATTGACAGCTCAAAATGTGTGATGTATCAAGACTGGGCTGATGGGCCGACAGCTCAAAATGTGTATGTATAACTGGGCTGATGGGCCGACAGCTCAAAATCTATATGCAATTCTTTAAAATTCCTTCCTAAATACTAGTAAATGAATTGATGAAAAAGTCTATTCGTGGTAGAATTTAAGTTGAGGCATGGCAAAGACTGACTTTTAGTCAAAACTTGCTGCATCAAGAACTTGCTAAATCACGCTGCATCAAGAAATTGCTGCATTACGCTGCATCAAGAAATTGCTGCATTACGCTGCATCAAGAAATTGCTGCATCATGCTGCATCAAGAACTTGCTGCATCAAGAACTTGCTGCATCGAGAACTTGCTGCATCGAGAACTTGCTGCATCGAGAACTTGTTGCATCAAGAACTTGCTGCATCAAGAACAACTTGCTGCATCAAGAACAACTTGCTGCACCAAGGACAACTTGCTGCATCAAGAACAACTTGCTGCACCAAGGACAACTTGCTGCATCAAGAACAACTTGCTGCACCAAGGACAACTTGCTGCATCAAGAACAACTTGCTGCACCAAGGACAACTTGCTGCATCAAGCACCAAGGAACAATTTGCTCAAGCACCATCAAGACAACTTGCTGCATCAAGAACAACTTGCTGCATCAAGAACAACTTGCTGCATCAAGAACAACTTGCTGCATCAAGAACAACTTGCTGGACAACTTGCTGCATCAAGAACAACGTGCTGCATCAAGAACAACTTGCTGCATCAAGAACAACTTGCTGCATCAAGAACAACTTGCTGCATCAAGAACAACTTGCTGCATCAAGAACAACTTGCTGCATCAAGAACAACTTGCTGCATCAAGAACAACTTGCTGCACAACAACTTGCTGCATCAAGAACAACTTGCTGCATCAAGAACAACTTGCTGCATCAAGGACAACTTGCTGCATCAAGAACAACTTGCTGCATCAAGAACAACTTGCTGCATCAAGAACAACTTGCTGCATCACGCTGCATCAAGAATATGCTGCATCACGCTGCATCAAGAACTTGCTGCATCACGCTAAATGAAGTACTTGCTGCATCAAAAATTATGATAGACATTCATAAATAAAGGACTTACAAAAGAAAATACCAAGGTTGCCCTGTAATACATCACAACACTTGCATATGAAAAAAAAAAAATGCAAATTGGTGCCTGAGATTTAAAATGTCTAATCGATTTTAATGAAATATTTTGTTCATAGCTATATGCTAAACAATTACAAGAAAAACCTGGGTAATATATAACGTAACTTTTTATAAGTCAATCCATAAAATAAAAATATATCAACCCTTTAGTCTCAGCTTCTGCCGCCGTGCACAAATCATCTAGTGCTAAATGAGAAAAAGTTGCATCACTTAGAGTTGAAGGTGAGCCCATTAAGAAAGCCATGCATCAATTAATGTTGTTAATACTCTTGTTTATATCTCACATAGACCCATTTAATCTATTTAAACATTCTTCCGTGGTATAACATTAGCTGATTATCCATATGAGGCTGTGACTTCTAAAACAGCGTCTATCATAACTGTTATTAACATAGACACATAACAAATATATGAAAAGACAAAACACAAATTATTCACCGTGAATGACTTAAAAGGATACAGTGACACAAACAGTGTCGAAATGAGTTTTTTTTTTTTTGCATTTTTTCCCGCCCGAAAATAACCTAAAGTTTATGCTCGAAGTTTGTTTGCTTAACAAGTGAAAAGGAAATCAGTTGTTGATTCATTCATGTAAGCCATTTTCAATTTGATAGGAACCTGGTGAACGTTTCCCTCATTCCGCTACCTATTTCGTGTCGGCACTGCATATACTTCACATACAAACTGTTGCAATTCAATGATAAGTTTGTCAGCATCTTGTTGTTCCGCCCAGAACGTATACAACAGGTGCTACCGAAACCAGTGGTGTGCGCGCCCTCCCTTTTGCTAAAAGTTTCCACAGTGATGTCTTTATAAGTCTGGAATTAGAGTATGAGAATAATCACGTCTTTTTAAGCTTTGTGCAAAGATTATCAAACCTGAAGTCATGCACAATAGAACGAAAGTGACTCAGAACTGATGTCTCACCTCTCCCCCCCCCCCCTCCCCGCCCCTTTCGAAATTCCTTGATCCGCGCCTGTACAAGGACTTACGATGAAGCATCATACGTGAGAAATAGTTTCCTTGACGTACCCATATATCCTTCAAATCCAACATTTGAAAAAGAAAGAAGGAGAGGGGAGAAGTCGAGGAAGAAAATAACAATTACTGAATTGTTCCAACAGCTTTGTCCAATATTGTAGTTAGAGCTTGTACGCTCGCGAAAGTACCGATTCTCTTACCTTTCACCCAGTCTGTTTTCATATCATTCAATAATTTCCCTTTGCATCTTAATGCAGAAAGTTATGTGCATTCTGTATTGCATAAAGACTCTTCTAATGATTGATCGGTGTGATAGTAATTCCCAAATTAAATTTCTTCAAGTCAAATCAAGTCACAATTCATTTGCTTGTAAGTCAAGTTAAGTCACAAGTCAATCAAAATGTGACTCGAGTCCATTGCAAGTCAGCGACTCGAGTCAACTCTGATTCATAGACCCCTTTGGGGCCTTCTTGTTATTACTGTATTAGACCTCAACGAGGCCCGGTCGGAACTCGGCGTTGCAGCGTCTGAGAACCACAGGCAGGGTCACGGATAAGAGGGTGAACCAAGGGCCAATGCCCTCGGGCCCGGTATTTTAGGGGCCTGGGTCATAAGGGATCGTACTAGTTATATGGGGCTCGGATTCTTTGGGGCCGGGTTTCCCTCCGGGCACCGCGATTTCTCTTGACAAACCTGGCTAGACTTCTAATCCACATGCTTTCAAAGACGTCATTTTGTATAGGATTTGAAACACAAACTAGTACAGAATGATGTCATTCGTGACGATTATTGCCAGAGAGCAAATTGTTATATCTCTCCTCTACGTGACTTAAGAGCTAGATTTAGGAACCGGGAGCAATGCCCCGGGTCCAGTGTTATAGGGGGTCCGGGTCAAAAGGGATCGTACAAATTATATGGGGGCCTGAATGCTTTGGGGTCGGGTGTTTTCCCGGGCCCGCAATTCCTCTCGACGACCCTGGCCACAGGGGACACTCCCTTAGTCACCACATTCACTGGAATAGTCATTTTATTTTTAACTGCACAAATTCTAGAACAATATGGCAAGCCGTTTTACTTTCGATTCAGTATTTAATGATATCATTACAAAAATTATATCATATCATATCATATTATGATTATATCATTAAATAATTACTGTTATTTGCATTTCCTTTAATGATATCTTGTTTGCCAAGTCTGATGGAGATATTAAGAATTGAATTGATGATATCAATAATTCAATAATTGACATCATTAGATAATTTCTTTATATCATTAATTTAAATTATGATATCATTAAAATCTTGTATTTTTGCCAGCATAAATTGATCAATTCTTGATATCACTAATTGAATTCTTGATATCCCTAATTGAATTCTTGATATCACTAATTGAATTATTGATATCACTAAATGAATTATTAATATCACCAAGTAAATTATTGATATCATTAACTCAATTAGTGATCACTAATTCGAATTCTTGATATCATTAATTGATATCATTAATTCTTGATATCACTATATTGAATTACTGATATCACTAAAAGAGTTATTGATATCACTAATATTGATATCAATAAATCAATTAGTGATATCACTAAATCGAATAAAATAAATATTGAATTAAAAGTAAAACAGCTTGCCTATGCCGTTTTACATTTTATACAGTATTTTATGATATCATTAAATAATTTCTGATATAATTGAATATGATATCATGAATTATTTACCGATATCATAATTCATTTGATGATATCATTAAATAACAGTATAAGGTTTTAGAAAAACAATACCTCCATAATTTTGTCCTATGGCAAGCCGATATACTTTTTGGAGGGGAATAAAATGAGACTGGCAGACAGGTTTTTTTTAAAGGAATTTTCATTAGGCCAATTGATAAGGTTGGTTGAGAGGATGGACAGAGGCGTACGAAGCAGGCGGCGGAAGCAGTTTCCTCCACCCGAGAGGAGTTTACTTTCCCGGTTTCCTTTCCTATTTTCGTATGATAAAATTAAAAACAACAACATTTTCTGACCAAAGTTTCATACCTTCGAGCAATGTCACACAATTTGTTTAATTATTAAAAACTTTAATGATACTACTATGGGAGCCGCCGCCATTTTGATTTTAGAACATGCAGAAATGATGTAATCGACCCAACAAGGATGTTGAAATGATTAATTTGTATTTCTGTAAAAAGTGTCTTAAGTTTTCTAGCTTATGAAATTTCGTTATCCATTTTGAGGGTCAAGGACATTTTTGTGTATACATGAAATTATCAAAACATGCTGTTAAATCTTTGTCACATCATTTTGGAAAAAAAACTTGAATACAATTTATAAAGAAATACATTCTACTTCTTGTCCCTGTTGGGGAAATAGTTTCATCATGCACAATATTTTAATACAGAATTGAACAAAATGGCAGCCTTCATGTGTCGACTTCAAACATGGATAACATGAGATAGGAATAAGATTTTGACTTATTGTTTTTGGTAGTCGTTTTATAACTTACCTCTCTGTCATATCAGATGAAATTATCTGACTTTAGGCCAGAAAGGGAGGGAGGGGGAGGGGGGGGGGGAGAGAACACTTTATACTTAAAGTGGTAGGGTGTGCAGCCCACCAAACGAAAAACATACTTGCAGTATGACAGATTTTTTGGTTTTGGTAACTGCAGTATGAAATTATACAATTTTGATACCCGCGGTATAAAAGAAGTCATTTGATACATGCAGTATGAGCATTCAACGAAAATATTGTAAAAATGGACCAGCAGTACAAAATTAACACAGTGAAAACCTCATTTTTGGGACCTGCACTACGAAAATAATGAAAAAAAGGCACCTGCTTGGGCGGCATATATACATCACATATGAAAGTGTACTCCCCCCCCCCCCTTCCTTCCACCCCGGGACTTTAGGTCTCCTTCAAGTTACAGTAGGGTCTCAAGTTCTTACCTGTATTTGTTCATATTAGACGTGATATATTATGCAAATCAAGTATCCAAATGCCCATTTTCTTTACTGTTTATGATATCAAACTACTTGGGCTTTTAATAGTGGAGAACCTCAAACGTTTATAGATTTGTGCTATCGGGAGGAAATTTAGACAATTTTAGCCAACATGAAATAACAAAATTGCGTACTAAATAGTAAGTTAAGTTGATTATTTCATCAAAGCATATTTTTTTCTTTTCTTCAAAAATTGGGGGAGGAATTAATACTTCCTTTGTTCCTGGGGCAACGTCTTTGAGGCTAGGCTTATACAGACTTATAGGCAGTGACGCAAGTAGAGTCATGGGGGCCCGTGGGGAATTGGCGTTGGAGCCCATAACACACAATAGCAATATCATTTCTCAAGGGCCTCCAAATTGCTCGGGCCCTTAGGGCTTACTCACCCGTCCCACCCTATTGTTGCGCCACTGCCGCCATCATATCCTCACCTTTCTCTTCAGGTGTGTTCAGCAATCTGACTTTGCCCGCCGTACAGCTTCTCGAAAATAATCCCAAATAAAGGTCATATCTCTGACCGTTCTTGCCCTCTGCTCCTGTGACTAAAATCTTCACTAAGCAGTGGAACAACCATAGTCCAGTCAATCTAGCAAATTTGAGGGGTAACCACTAATTGCAAAAAAATAATTCCATGACATTGCATTTCAGCTGCAGTATGGTCCCATAAACACCATACTAATAGTCCCGAAAAATCCTAGCATGGGAAAGTGGTTTAATTTGCATAATATTCAAATTAGCTTCCGCCATAAGACAAAATTCATATTTTCACTATACATTTGCATCTACGTACCCAATTGAAAAAATTAAGTGTCCAAACCCGTGTTTTAATAATCAATGAACATGAGAGGCACATTTGCAAATTTATATTTTGAATATAATTTGCATATTATTCATATCATTATGCAATTTAGCTTCCGCCATTAGAAAAAATCATATTTTTACTACAACTTTGCATCCAAGTATACCCGATTGGAAACAAATCCAATTGTCCACTGCAAACCTATGTTTTAATGGTCAGTGAAATGAAGGAAAATGATGATGAACAGATTACAATGACAGACTTGATCATAAAACGGAGATGAAGTCTTTTGGGTTAAGAGGTTGCAGCTTATGGCTTCACGCATATGAAAAGTAACTGGTGGAACATTTTGGTGATGATATCATAATCACCGAGCTGAATGGGAAGCCAAATGCTGTAACTTTTGGACAAAAAGCAGCAAATATTATCCATGACTTTTACCAGGAACAAAAGAAAGAGCTTGCATGGACCCCAATATGGAGAAGATACGAATGATAAACACGGTTGCCAATGTTATCAAGAGTGACATAAAGGCAGGTGACTCTTCTAATTATGTATATTCAAGCAGACAACAGACTGACATATATCATCAACAGAAGCAGCTATGCAGTTCATTCCACAGTCACTACTGACGTTCAAGGTTTGTTTATTGGCAAAAACACTGATCTAAAGGTAGCATCAATTGAGCAAGCTATAATGCAAGCAACAAGGCCAAGAGTCATTCTAGCCCCATTAGACGAGCTATAATGCAAGCAACAAGGCCAAGAGTCATTCCAGCCCCATTGAGCAAGCTATAATGCAAGCAACAATGCCAAGAGTGCATTAGCAAGCTATAATGCAAGAACAAGGCCAAGAGTCATTCCAGCCCTATTGAGCAAGCTATAATGCAAGCAAGCAACAAGGCCAAGAGTCATTCTAGCCCCATTGGGCGAGCAAGCAAGGCAAGGCAAGAGTCATTCCATAATAATGCAAGCAACAAGCAAGTCAAGGCTATAATGAGTCAAGAGTCATTCAGCCCTATTGAGCAAGCTATAATCATTCCAGCCCCATTGGGCAAGCAACAAGAACAAGGCCAAGAGTCATTCTAGTCATATAATGCAAGCAACAAGACCAAGAGTCATTCCAGCCCCATTGGGCGAGCTATAATGCAAGCAACAAGGCCAAGAGTCATTTCAGCCCCATTGAGCAAGCTATAATGCAAGCAACAAGACCAAGAGTCATTCTAGCCCCATTGGAGCAAGCTATAATGCAAGCAACAAGACCAAGAGTCATTCTAGCCCCATTAATGCAAGCAACAAGGCCAAGAGTCATTCTAGCCCCATTAGACAAGCTATAATGCAAGCAACAAGGCCAAGAGTCATTTCAGCCCTATAATGAAGCAACAAGGCAAGAGTCATTCTAGCCCCATTAGACGAGCATAGCTATAATGCAAGCAACAAGACCAAGAGTCATTCTAGCCCCATTGGGCAAGCTATAATGCAAGCAACAAGGCCAAGAGTCATTCCAGCCCCATTGAGCAAGCTAAAATGCAAGCAACAATGCCAAGAGTCATTCTAGCCCCCATCGCAATTTGGACTAGCAACTGAAATGCACAATGAGTTTGCATCACGGTTCATCGTAGATACTCTGCATAAACACGGCTTCAGCTGTTCCTTTTTTGAAGTGCAGAAATTCGAGAAAAGTGTCGCTATTACACAAGGGGCAGAGTTGCCTGAACTTGGATCAGGAGAGTACATTCAGTATGTCGGTTGCAATGTCGATCACAATATAGGCACTCTCGATGGCTTTGGAACATTCCATGGAATGGGGATTATTCTCACACCTGTACCTAGAGTATCAGTAAACCTGTACCTAGAGTATCAGCGACAACGGATGACACCAGGCAAGCTGCTTAGTAAACCTGTACCTAGAGTGTCAGCGACAACGGATGACACCAGGGAAGCTGCTTGGTGAACCTGTACCTAGAGTATCAGCGACAACGGATGACATCATAAAAATGAGAAGGTTTAACATCAAAACTTTCAAATCTCAGCACACAAAACGTAATTCATTGACATACAAAGAACTACAAGCAATGGAAGTGCACGATCCAACGTATCACATCGATCTTCTTTAGGAAGTGGCACTTCTCCTTTTTCTTAAATGTCCAGCATGGTCAAGTCTGATGCAGGCTGTTCAACAGGGTGACTATCCTAGTCATCTATGTAGTTCCTGCCCATGATAGATATGGATCCAACTGGCATGTCTTATATCTCCTCCACACTAACTTATGCGCACGTGAACAAGCCAAGGTCTACAACGTCACCCTAGAGACTACATTTGATCAGCCACTTTGGTGGAAAGCCTTAATGATAATAGAACTAGAGCCAAATGACAATTATCTCAAGTCTGTTGTCTTGAGAATTGCAGGTTTACACATGGAAATGAGTTTTTTGGGCTCTATTGGTTACCTTATGGCAAGAAGTGGTTAGTCTACAAGAAGTCATATATGCTGGAAACGCTGTAAAGCAACTTGAATGCTAAGTGGAAAAGCTATCTCTAGCTCATTGCTAGGACATCTCTTGGTTGATGCAGCCCTCAATACGATATTAGTATCCAATGCATATAATCTCCCCATACCCACAGGTCAACCTGACCAAAACACAGAAAGTACTTGTGATGACTGACATACAAAGAGGCCTATCAGAAACAGATGGAAGTGAAGAGTTGAAGCCTGATGACACCTAATTCCAGACAAGAGACCAAGAGTAATACTTGTTTGAAGCCTGCAACATTTTTGACCACCTAATGATGGATCCGGGTATCACTGCTGACCTTTCCTCTTCAAAGGTTTTCTCAAGGGTTGCTAATAAACTGAAAGAAGAACGGAACTCAATGAATGACCTAAGGACTGCCCAACTTTAGTTGCAATACTTGGACATGGTTGCCATCCTGAAGAAATTCATAAAAGCTGAACGCACAGGAAATTGGATGTTACATCCTGCAGTAGATACAGGACATTTACCGTTTTTGCAGCAGCAGGGGCACAATCTGTATGCCAAATCCGCATACCTGTATTTGCAAAAGATGTGCCAACTTGACAAGACTCATATCTCATCCTGATGTATACACAAGCTTCATAAATGGTTTTCCCTTGTTAGGAATACAATCGCTAACTGGGCACACTTATCTACTGATCTTGAAATTGAGCAAGTGCTAATGAGAAGTGTAGCCCCCATCGCAATTTGGACAAGCAACTGAAATGCACAATGAGTTTGCATCACGGGTTATCGTAGATGCTCTTCATAAACACGGCTTCAGCTGTTCCTTTTTTGAAGTGCAGAAATTCGAGAAAAGTGTCGCTATTACACAAGGGACAGAGTTGCCTGAACTTGGATTAGGAGAGTTCATTCAGTATGTCGGTTGCAATGTCGATCACAATATAGGAACTCTCGATGGCTTTGGAACATTCCATGGAATGGGGATTATTCTCACACCTGTACCTAGAGTATCAGTAAACCTGTACCTAGAGTATCAGCGACAACGGATGACACCAGGGAAGCTGCTTAGTAAACCCGTACCTAGAGTATCAGCGACAACGGATGACACCAGGGAAGCTGCTTAGTAAACCTGTACTTAGAGTATCAGCGACAACGGATGACACCAGGGAAGCTGCTTAGTAAACCTGTACCTAGAGTATCAGCGACAACGGATGACACCAGACAGCCAGAGAAGCTGCTTAGTGAACCTGTATCTAGAGTATCAGTGACAACGGATGACACCAGGGAAGCTGCTTAGTAAACCTGTACCTAGTGTATCAGTGACAACGGATGACATCATAAAAATGGGAAGGTTTAACATCAAAACTTTCAAATCTCAGCACACAAAACGTAATTCATTGACATACAAAGAACTACAAGCAATGGAAGTGCACGATCCAACGTATCACATCGATCTTCTGTGGGAAGTGGCACTTCTCCTTTTTCTTAAAAGTCCAGCATGGTCAAGTTTGATGCAGGCTGTTCAACATGGTGACTATCCTAGTCATCTCTGTAGTTCCTGCCCATGATAGATATGGATCCAACTGGCATGTCTTATATCTCCTCCACACTAACTTATGCGTGTGAACAAGCCAAGGTCTACAACGTCACCCCAGAGACTACATTTGATCAGCCACTTTGGTGGAAAGCCTTAATGATAATAGAACCAGAGCCAAATGACAGTTATCTGAAGTCTGTTGTCTTGAGACTTGCAGGTTTACACATGGAAATGAGTTTTTTGGGCTCTATTGGTTACCTTATGGCAGGAAGTGGTTGGTCTACAAGAAGTCATATATGCTGGAAACGCTGTAAAGCAACTTGAATGCTAAGTGGAAAAGCTATTCCTAGATCAGTGCTAGGACATCTCTTGGTTGATGCAGCCCTCAATACAATATTAGTATCCAATGCCTATAATCTCCCCATACCCACAGGTCAACCTGACCAAAACACAGAGAGCTTGTGATGACTGACATACAATAGGCCTATCAGAAGAGATGGAAGTGAAAGTTGACGATGACGTAATTCCAGACAAGAGCCAAGAGTAATACTTGTTAGAAGCCTGCAACATTTTTGATCATCTAATGATGGATCCGGGTATCACTGCTGACCTTTCCTCTTCAGAGGTTTTCTCAAGAGTTGCTAATAAACTGAAAGAAGAACGGAACTCAATGAATGACCTAAGGACTGCCCAACTTTAGTTGCAATACTTGGACATGGTTGCCATCCTGAAGAAATTCATAAAAGCTGAACGCACAGGAAATTGGATGTTACATCCTGCAGTAGATACAGGACATTTTACCGTTTTTTGCAGCAGCAGGGAACAATCTGTATGCCAAATCTGCATACCTGTATCTGCAAAAGATGTGCAAACTTGACAAAACTCATCTCATCCTGATGTATGCACAAGCTTCATGAATGGTTATCACGTTGTTAGGAGAAGCGATCGGTAACTGGGCAGGCTTATCTACTGATCTCGTAATTGAGCAAGTGCTAATGGGAAGTGTAAAAACAAGTGTGGGTTAATCAGAGGCAGAGGTATGACGGAGGTTCAGCGGCTGTCCTGAATATTGGGGATGCCATCTTGTGCCGAGGTATATTTTGCTATGCAAGAGCTCACTGGTGTGAACTACAACACTAGTGAGCAGTACAAAGAAACATTAAGTCCAGACAACAGCGGGACACAACAAACTCATACAAGTTAATTGAAGCCTTCAAAGAATGGGATCCATTCGGTAGAGAGCCATCCCTGCATTATGTTGTGAGTGGTGTTGCTGCACATGACAAAGTGAATGTCGACAAGGCAAGATCTGT